>VWZS01004220.1:420717-487250 GCA_013397075.1 Rhabdornis inornatus
TAGATACATATATATATATATATATATATATATATATATATATAATCTGTAAACAGAGAAGGACATATAAATGGAACTCTCAAAGAGTGGTCAGCAGAGCAAGTCATGTGTCTCTGGAGCCCAGCAGCCGCACACTGATGCCTGCCAGGCTGGAGGAGCAAGTGAAGCTCCCCATGCATCCTTCCCTGTCTGGCTCCCTCCCCCAAAGAGTGGAACTCCACTCACAGTGTAACACCACGGGCTCCCAAGTGCATCTGCAGGGAAAGGCGGACAGGGGACTGCACACACCTCGGGCAGCTGAGTCTCCTCAGCTGTCAACTACTGCACACTAATTGATTTCATTACCATCAACTGGGCAAGTTTTAGCACAACCCCGGGCTTGCAGATCAAATCCCCTGAAAGCCACCACAGTTATTTCAATCCCTTGCTATATATAGCGTTTGACTAAGCCACCCAGTGATGTGTTTTCCAGCAAGAGACTATTCTTATCTGTTCCTGTGGCCTGTCTCATGCTGATGGAGCTGATGGTCCCTCCCCAGCTCTATTTTAAATGTGTGTGATGTATTGATGGCCTTCACACCGCAATAATGTGATTCAAAGCAGCACAGGGTAATGAGCTCGCTGGGACAAGCTCTGCCTCACAGGGCTTGTTTTCTGCCTCCCATCTGCTCCACTTCATCCCTTCTCTGTGCTGGGACCTCTCTCAGGTGGAAAATAGACACAGAAAGAGAGGATGGAAGAAGCTGCACATGATGGCTGAGTGCTGTTGTCAGCATGTTGGGAGGGAAGGGAAGAACATGGGCAGAGGCATCTCCCAGCCCCATGACAGCTGCAGGGAAGATAGTGTGTTGCACCAGTGCTCCCTCTCCTCTCAAATCTACCCAGAGGAGACCTGGAGCAGGAGCAGGCTGTCAGCTCCACAAACCATCCCTTTTACTGGTGCCATGGAAAGGGGAAGGCAAGCAGAGATGGGCAGCCAGACAACAGCCAGGTGCCAAAGCAGCCATTGCAGCCCTGTTCCTTGTCTCCCCCTTCCCCCTGCACATCTCATCCCAGGGATTATGCTCCCTGCTCCTTGCTGCAGCAGGGATGCACTAGCCCTCCATGGCAGAGCCCAAGGGTCAGCAAAGCAGCTCCCATGGGGCTCACAGCCTCCCACCCTGCAGTTCTACACTCCTCACAGCCAGCAGAGGATTATTGCAGCTGAAAGCCTTTGACTGATGAGTAATAGCAACACTACCCTGTGCTGGCCTTCGAGGAATAGCTGTGCTCCTGCCAAGTCCAGCTTATTGCACTGCAGCACCGATGGCTGGGCTGGGGAATGCCACCATACCGAGGGGAAAGCGTCACAAGGGCGAAGGACAGCTGCAGATGGGGCGGTCACCACCATGATCAACCTGCACCACCTGCAGCTCTTTGCCCAGCTGCAAACCCCACTGGCTGTGACATTGTTTCAGGGCATCCCATCCTGGGCAATACTTCCTGTGGCAGAAGTGGAGGCGGAATCATAGAATTATGGAATTGTTTAGGTTGGAAAAGAGCTCTAAGATTGAGTGGAACTGTTACCCTAGCACTGCCAAGGCCACCACTGTCTTGGTTTGGAAGACAGGTGTTTGCTAAAGAAGGTAGGAGCCTTTCTTGAAATGGAAAATGTAAACTCTTGCCTTCCAAATCATTATAACTTTGAAATTAAGGAGCTCTTAGGTAAAGATATGGGAATAGGAATAAGAGTTCCTTCTTAGGAAAATTAAAATAAAAATACAGTAATACAAAACACTGACAGAGTCAGAATAGAGCCTGACACTCTCTTGGTCTGGGTGTTGGTAGCAGCCTGATAAAAGTGGCTACAGTCTTTTTGGAGCAACAGATATGGTTTTGTTGAAGCAATGATTTTGGAGAACGGTGTAGTTTTCCTCTGCAGGTCTAGTGGTGATGAAGATGGGCTTGGTCTTCCTCTGGGAATCTAGTGGAAAAAGGCTGCCTTGGCGTTCAAAATCTTAGATTCTACCTAGGTAGGAAATGCTTGGCTCCTCCCCATGGATGGGGCATTTCCCAATGGGATGATGTAATTTTATCAGTCATGCAGTGAGACTCAATGGCCTATTAATAGAAGATATCTTCTTGGATAAAGGATGGGTGGTGGAAGAGATAAAGAAAACTGCCCCTCCTGATTTTAACAGCTGGCCCATTAACAGAGGATATCCTCCCCAGAGTTACGAGGGATGGGTCATGGAAGAGGTAAGGAACACTGCTCCACTTGGTGTCAACAGATAGTACAGCAGAATACATACTGCTGGTTACATCTTGCATTGTAACCTAAGACAACCACTAACCCATGTCCCAAGTGCCACATCTGCATGTCTTTTAAATCCCTCCAAGGGTGGTGATTCTACCACTTCATTGGGAAGCCTGTTTCAGTGCTCGGCAAACTTCCTGCAAAGACATTTTTCCTAACATCTCATCTAAACCTCCCCTGGCACAACTTGAGACTGTTTCATTATCCTAGCACTTGTTACTTGGTAAAAGAGACCAACTCCCTCCTGGCTACAATGTCCTTTCATGTAGTTGTAGAAAGCTGAAGTTTCCCCCCTGAGCCTTTTCTCCAGGCTGAGCCCCCCCAGCTCCTTCAGCTGCTCCTCAAAGCACTTTGCTGCAGACCCTTCCCCTGCACCGCTGCCCCCTGCAGTAAATGGATGGACTTTCTGGGGTGCTGACATGTGGACAGGTATCCTGCTCTGCTGTCCCCTGGGCTGTCCCAGGGCTCCCAGCAAGGGTCCTTCCCAAATCTGGTTTGATAGAAGCTAAGGAAAATGTCACCAACTTCGCCATGTTTTATCAGGAACTATGGTGTTAGTCAAGCTCAGACTACTTTTCGGTATTCCTATTTCACTGTTGGACCACATAAATTTTATTTTTATTCACAAAACTGGGAAAGCACCTCACCTTGACTGACCTAAATGCCAAGGGACCAGTTGGATAACCTGTTTGGAACATCTGGCTGAATAAAGCCCTGGCTCTGGCATCCTTCTGAAGCCCCCAGAACCAGCAGCTCCCACCCTGGAAGCATCTCACCACCTGCATCCCTGTGCGGCCATAGCCATGAGCCAGGCTCCCCCCTGCTCATCCCCGCCCATCTTCCATCCCCTCCAAAATTAGGGCAGCTGCTGCGACAGGAAGCACCTTCTGTATTTTTGGAGCTTTAAAAAAAAAGAAAAAAAAAATCCTTTTTGAATGGCAAGAATGTTTATAAGTCAAAGGATTTAAACTATTTTGCAATCAAGGAAGCGTATTTCCAAACGAGCCAAAGGCGAGAGCCTGGGTGCTGTGTGGGCTGTGTGAAGGGGCTGCTAAAAAAGGGTACACAGCTGTCCAAAATTTGGAAAGTGGTGCTTTTGCAGAATATATATAGACATCCCTCCCCACTCAACATATTTCCTTCCAGTTCATTAGATTTATGGAAAAAAAAAAAATCAGTAGGATGTTGAGGAGAGAGCACTTTGATGCTTTTGGCTTGTCTAAAAGCCATGGGGCCAATTCCCAGGGCTGTGGGTGAACATCCATTGCCCTGGGAACGGCCTGCTGAGCAGCAGTGTCACTGCCATGCTCCTGCACTAACACAGACATCCAGCAATAAACCAGCTGCCTTTGGGAATGGGAAGCAGAGGTGCCACCTCCCAGCAGGGCAATGGTGGTGGAGATGAACATGAGTGGGTTTCCCTGGAGATGGTGAGGAGACATGGAGGCCAATCCCATCCTCCTCCAAGGGGCCATTCTCTCTGTTACTATCAGCCACTCCCATCTGCACTCGGTCTTCCCTCAGCACTTTGCTCCAAATGTCACATTTCACCCTTGATTTCCCACAGTTGCCACCACTGGGTAGCAGCTTTGACACTCATTTATCTCTGTTGTTATTTCCAATCTGGATGTGCTCCTGTTTTTTCTTGGCCATTGGCTATCACCACACATCTTCTGCTACCTTGACCTTTACCTGATGTTTCCTTCTGCAATGAGCAGGTGGAGATAAAACTGCTCCTGGCCTGGGATGGACTCAAGAGCGAGCATCTTTCCAGAGAAGTGGGAGAAAAGTCATATCCAGGCTGGACAGCTGGGGGTGCAATGATGGGAGGTGACACATGAGCATGTGCTGAGTATTTAAGAAAAAGGAAAATAGGAGGAACAATAGAGCAAATCTGATGCTGAAAGCACTTTTCATTTTCCTTTTCACTGAGCCTTACTATTTCTCTGTTTCATCTCGGAGAAAGAGCTGAATTAACTACCAGCTCAGTTCCAAAAGACTGGATTCAAATGGATGAAGTATTAAGAAAATTTTCTGTTCACAATAAAATCCAGGCAACGGTATTAAAGCAGCAGAGGGTTTGGTCTGGTTTTCACAGATTAGCTATGGCTGTCCCAAGGATGGCAAGCTCTAATTTTTCCATTTTGCTCCAACGTGACATTTATAGAGCTGTCTGGATCATTTACAGTCATTGCAGAACAGACTGGGATAACCATCATCTAACATGTAGAAGAGAGGAATGCAGCTCTTGTTCTCCACCATGTCCAAGCTCCCTGTCCCTTCTCACCCACACACAGACCAGTTGTTCCCAGTGCATCCTCCCTGAGGACTCTGCTGGGCTCCTGCTCCAGCACACCCATTGAGAAGCTCTATCTTCTCAGCAAGCTCCAGTGTCACTCAGCACAGCTCCCTCTGCAGCACCCAGCCCCACGAGCACTGAGCCAGGAGTCCACTCTCCCCAGCTGATAAAGAAGTAATATATTGTTCATTTTTGTCTGATTCGATCTGGCCATGCATTGCAATTTACTCTGTGATCGGGTACTCCTTAACAAGATTTATCAGCCTGCCAACCAGCCTTATCTTTAACAGTGCCCATTATCAGGATGTATTTCTTAGCCAAGGTTAGCAGCAGCAGGAGCATCTCTGAACACCAGCTGCATGATAATAATCCCACAATAATGCCCAGGAGATGTGAAGCAGGTCCAGCAGAGCCCACATCCAGTCACCATGGACCCCACTCCTGTTGAAGCAGGTGTGGTGTAGGTGCAGGGTGTTCCTCCTGGCTATTGCACACGTTTGACACAGTAACTGTTACTCCTCAGGAGCCATTTGAACTCACACGCAGAAGATTTCAAGTCTGCAGCAAAAATAATGCCTGCTAAGGGAAACCTGGCCAACTCTGCAGAAAACAAATACACCATGTGTTTTTCCAACAGAATGGAAGAAAATCCAAAAAAAAGCTAAGTTTATCAGAGGAGTCTTATTTAACCAAAACCTTTTTTTCATAGGCACTAGTGTTGACTAAAATATCCAGCCATACAACTAGTAATTTGCTGCATCTGATAAAAGCAGATTCAAGCTGTCTGATTGCTCTGTTTTAAATTGCAGAGAGCCCCAAGTGTCTATCAGAAACTCATTTCCAAACCAGAAGAAAATCAGCATCCTGGGAAGCTTCAGCTTCCTCCCCCCAGGAGCTGCTGAGTCTCCTGTCCCCTCACCCCAAAGCACTCCAGCAGCAGCAAACTGGGTTTGAACCTCTTTCATGATCACAAGTGATCATTTTCAAAGCAGGCTGGGGAGCCGTCCGTAGTATGGCTTGGAAACCAAGGACATCACAAACCAATGTCCTGCAGTACCTGCACATAAAGCTTTCCAAGCTTTAAAAATAGTTATATTTTTCATATTATCCCAAGAGACAACCCTATGTTGGCACAGACCAAAACCCCCATGTGTAGGTGACTGAGGGTGACAAGGCTGTACTGCTAAGAGCCACCAAATCCCTCTTCCCACAGTCCTTCCATAGGAAGAAGATGCACCACTGTAGGAGATCCCTGCATCCATGATTTTTGCCCTGAAATGCATGTGTGCCTAGAGGACTGGATGCTTTGGTTTCTGTGGGCAGTGCTGCTTGACCACATTAAATGAGTGCTGCTTCAAAAAAGCCCACGCACCCTGCTCCAGGCTTCAAGGCTGTGAGTCCTAATTCCAGCAGCAGAAATATTTTAATTAAATGAACTACCTTTATGGAATAAATCAAGTGATAAGCTTGAAAAATTAACTCACATAATCTTTCATGCTGCTGTGCAGGTCAATAAACTATTACACTAAAAGGCTGGGAAACATTATAGAAACATGACTTGTTACAATGGAGATGGATGAGCCATTTTACTTCTCAAATTATACACAGCAGCATTTTCCCACATTCATGCCTTGCACACCCTCTCCCATCCCCTTACCTGTTGCCCATGGCAGAGCTGGAGTGGCAGGGCCAGCATCTCCCATCTGCCTGGGGTACAGTTCCCAACCATCCTCCCCAGGAACACATCCCCTGTCCTGACCATCTGTCCTCCCCTTGAGCATGTTTCCAGACTCCTCACAGCCCACATTTTGGGCATTTTGATGGAGTTAGGAATCATGAGCTGCCTACAAAGGGATAATGTGTCTTGGTGGGGCCAATTCAATTTTCATCATCTTCAGAACTTTAAACTTAAGATTCTTTTGAAAAACCACCTTATTTTAACTTAACCTTATGTTAGGAATAGCTGATAGCCCCCCAGCTGGCACGTGGTGATTTGATGGTGACCCTGACCTGGATGGATGCTCCCACTAGCAGTGCCCAGTCTCCCTGGAGCCAGGAGGTAGGAACTGGCTACAGCTGCTGAGGTGGAAGAGCTGAAATTTTCCATCTCAAGAGTAAATGCAGCAAGAATGAAGCTGAGAAGCCAAAAGGAAATGAAATAGTGAAGTTCACATTAAATGGCTGCTTTAAAAAAAAAAATTTAGAAAATCATACGAATCACATGTTTACTTAATTTAATATGATCTGTAAAGGCATTTCCTTCCCCAGCTGCCCTTTCTGCAGACAGAGAGATGCCTGTGGGGCTTTGTGGCTCCTGAAGCCACGAGAGGAACCACCTCACATAAACCCTTTAAATAATTTAAGAAGCTCCACTTTAAGAACAGTTCGGGGCCACTGCAGAAACCTGCTCCTCTAAAGGCTGGCAACACTCCCCTGACTTCCAGCCTGAAGAAAAACCCAGATTTGTTAAAAATATTTCTGCCTAGCTCTAGTTTGCTCCTCTTCTCCTCACGTCCTATCTGCTCTCAGCAAACAGATGACTGTTGGTCATACTTAACAGTTCTGAGTAAAGCAGGGAATTATGTAAAGAGGGGAATTTCACAGCTCCTTCACAGCCCCGAGTGCGGGTGTTTGCTCCCAGCAGCCAGTGGGATCTGCTGCCACAGCTCCCTCACTCAGCCATGCACATCCCGAGGATGCAGCTCCAGAGCCTGGACCCTGCTCTGGCATGGACAGAGCCCACATCTGCAGAGCCATGGGCAAACCCACACCATAGGTCCTGTCCTCATACCCACATCTACACTTTGTGGGGTTATTCCCAAACCAAATACCTCATTTCTTTGCCAAACCAGGGTTGATTTTCTTTTTCTTTGAGAATATTTTGTCTCTGAGTCAACCAAACCCCTCTGAAATCAATGCTTACTGCTTCAACAGGCTTGGGAACCAGCTGATCTTTGAGCTCCAAACAATTAAAATACCCTAACGAAAAAAAAAACTAAAACAGCCATTCATGTCAGACTTCAGAAACTGCTACTTATCTCCCAGTCATGGCAAAACTAATGGCCAAAGGCTGCTAGCTGTGGCATGGGACAATACAAAGCATTCAGTCACCCCATGTGAAAATCCTAAAACAGATCTCTAAAATTAAGAAATCCCTCTTGTTGCTCCCAAAGGTGTCTCCAATTCCCCCTAATCCTCCCTTTGTGTTCCAGTGTTTTGTTGTACTCTCTCTTCCACTATTCCATGAGGCAATGAGGTCTGAGGGCTAACTGTGCAAAACATCTTCTCCCCACCTCCCAACCTCACCTTTCTTCTTGGTTTTGTGCTGTGAGGAACACACAAGCAGATGAAGGACTGTGCTCTACCATGGGTTAGGACAGAGTGATTCCCATCCTGTCCTGGGTATTCACATTTTGGTGCAAAGAGGCAGAAAAATCTGCCTTCGAGGCTTTTTGTCATTCCAGGGAAAAGGGTGGTGGAGGTGGTCCTATAAGTATTTCCTTACAGTAACTCCTTCACAAGAAAAGCACAGGAGAGGGCATCACGGGATGAGAGCAGTATGAAGGACTTGGGTTGTTGTCCAGAGACTTAAGGTCTCCTAATGTAGGGTTTATTTCACTTAAACTATCTAAAATTTGGGTATCCAGTCTCAGCAAGTCACCACCTGCCCTAGGTGGGAGATGAGCATCTCCAGGATGAGAAGCCAAATCCCTTGCAAGGCATCACCCTGGGTGGGTACCACTCTTTTCATCAGCTTGAAGAGATAAACCTGAAACTGGGGTGAGGAGAAGGGTAGACAAACCCTTCCCTCCCACTCCCAGAGGCCATGGCATGCCCAGCAGAGGGTCCCTGTGCTGAGCAGCCTGGGCAGAGCAGAGGCTCCCTGAGCACAGCTCACCCGCAGCACGCTGCCTTATTTTAGCAGGCAGAGCAGATGGCAGTGGGAAGATGAGGAGGCAAAGCAGCAGTGAAGAGAACACTTTGGAAATAAAGCCCCATGCTCTGCTGAGGGGGTCTGGTGCATTTTGATGGCTGTAGCCAGAAAGAGCTTTGAGGCAGCTCAAGGGTTTGCTGGTGGGGGACCTATAGCCACAGAGAAAAGAGACAGGGAAAAGCCTGCCCTGGTTCCCAAACACTGCTTGGCACAGACAGGGACAGCTGGTGCTGGCTCAGCATGGCCTCAGAGAGGCAGAAACAGAATTGAAATAATCCTCAGCAAAGGAGGCAGAGCCCTTGCAGAGGCTTCCAGCCCTGGCAAAAGGGTGCTTGGGCTCTACCAGCTCCTGCCAATGGGGCTGGGGGAAGCTGGGACTGGTCCCTTCCCCAGTGTCACCATGGATTTCTGCATGCCTGAGCCTGAGCATCTCTCAGGGCTGGATCTTCCCTGCCTGAAACACAGGGACCAGTCCAGCACTGAGCTTGGGCTGCAGGGTATGCTGGGGAAGATGGTTCACTCACACCTACCCTGTGCCACCTGCCAGCACAGCCTCCCTGTGCCCCAGAGGCTGAGCCCCACAGCACAGCTGCCAGGATGCTCAGAGATGCCATCCACACGGGACAAGAGCTGTGACATTCCAGCTTCCTCCTGTCCCCTTCACCTGGTTCCACGTCCACTGTGACCAGCAGGATAAAGCACAGCAGTAACCACAGCCCTGTCCCCCAGATCCCTGTGCCTCCACTTTGCTCTCCAGAACACAAAACGTAACTACAGCAGCTGCACCTTTCAAATTGTTTCTCTTCTGAATACTCCAGAAAGTTGTTTAAGTTGCAAAGTATTACCTGGGGCTTTCTCATCAGATTCTTAATTAGCTGAAACGATTTGTTTTGTTGGGGAATCGTTTCCAGGAGATCCTAAAGAGCTTTAAAATCAGCTCTAGGAACAGACTCAGAAGGGAAATGCATTTCAGCTGGGCAGCAAGTCCAGCACTGGGTTACAGCTCTGCCCATCCCCACCCCAACAAATTCTCTTCTGCCACACAAAGAATTGAAGCAATTTTAAAGAAAAAGTTTGATATTCCATTCTGTACATGCAGGAGGCTCCCCTGGCTGAGCTTCTCAAGCTGCAGTTCTCAGGCTGGGGGCACATTTAATTCCTGGATTCCTGGGATTGCCCTCGCTGGGAATTCCAGCTCCCTGCTGCTCTCAGTGCACCTGTGTTTGGCTGTGACTGCATCAGGACTACAAACCAACCACCATTCAGTTTGCAAACAACTATTTAGCAACGCAAAAGGAGGATTTTTTTCAAAGAGAATGTGCCAGTATTCCTGTTAATGGGCTGCTTACTTATAAC
This sequence comes from Rhabdornis inornatus, assembly GCA_013397075.1. Classification (NCBI taxonomy): domain Eukaryota; kingdom Metazoa; phylum Chordata; class Aves; order Passeriformes; family Rhabdornithidae; genus Rhabdornis; species Rhabdornis inornatus. The sequence goes on from VWZS01004220.1 coordinate 430,603, forward strand.
ACCTCATTTTGTGTACTGCCTAGAAGATCTCACTTCTCTAGGTGCCATTTCAAGATACATATTTAGAAACTCTTGGCAAAGTACAAAGTAAAAAATAATTTTGGATGTCCTTTTGCCAGAGGGCAGGCACATGAGCTCCTGTTCAGTTTCCTGAGCGTGTGGCTATGCTCCCTCTTTAAACTTTGTGTTCCATTTCTTATCCATTTTCTTATGCCTGGCCAGGATTGCCTTTAAAATTTGGGGAGATTTAAAATAAAAATTAATTGGGTGGCAGAGCAGCCACTTGAAGATGGAACCCCCTATCATTACCCCCAATGCTGGAGATGATCAGTCCCAAGCAGATGCTGGCATGCCCTCTGGGAGATGACAGAATCCTAGAATAGTTTAGGTTGGAAGGGACATTCAAGATCATCTAGTTCCAACCCCCTGCCGTGGTGTAAGGGTCGGTCCGAAGTTTCCATCACGACCCCTGCTCTGTATTAATAGCGGATCGTGACACGTGGACAGCGACACCTTCCACTAGACCAGGTTATTCCATGCCCCATCCAGACTGTCTTAAACACTGTCCAGGGATAGGGCATCCAGTGCTTCTCTGGATGACCTGTGCCAGGGCTTCACCATCCTCATAGCAGAGAGAAATTCAGTTTGCACTGGAGCAATCAATGTCCTTAGCAAGCAGGCAAGCCCCTGGAGACACTGGAGCCCCGGCCAGCCTAGGCTCTGGCATTCTCCTTTGCTTTGTCAGTTTCTCAAGGGACATTTCCTAAAAACTCCCCATTTTCTCAGGGAATGATCACACATTTGATGGAGCATTTTATCCCCTGGTGGCTTCTAAATAATGCCTATGCTTTCTAAATATTGCAGGGTGAACACACAAGGGAAGGAAAAGCAGAAGCCCAAGCTCTGGAAAAGCCCTTCCACTTGCTCACAGGAGCAGGAAAGGGATAAAAATCGAAGAAGGAAAGGAGTGCAATCATTGCTGGATCAAGCATAAGCATCTCTGTTAATGCCCTGGCTTACAATTACAATCACTTATGTTAATAATGGCACCTCCTGGCTAGTCCCTCCTACGCTCCCAGTCCTTAGAAATGAGGTACTTTACAGCCCTATGTGAAGAAAGACACTATGGAAACATTGGGGTTTTGAAGGAATCCTGCCTCACCACCAAGGAAGCTGCAGCATGGCTTCTGTCTGCCCAGTGGAGCAGCTGCTCTTAGGCACAAAAAAATAGGGACACATAGGAAAACAAAGCCGTTTCAGATTAAATGACAGGGGCAGGGATGATGATCTGTGCTGAATGGGTTGACTGAGGGCTGGGAAACGAACAGGGAGCGGAAAATGGAGGGACATGTCATCCCCTTTTCTGCTCTGTGGAGAAAATGTAGATGGAAGAAGCCAAGGTTCACAAGGGCCTGTGACCAGGCGTTTAAGTAGGTAAAAGGCAGATAAACTCCCTGGAGGGTGTCAAAGTGCCTGTAACCAATTCCTCCTCATGTCAGGATGTGGGTCCCCAGAAGCAATACAAGAATTTACTCTGAGAGAACAGAAAATTAGTATAAATAAACCCATTTCTAGCATCCAGGGCTCTGCCACCCAGCACCTGCCCTGGAGTGCCACATGGGGACCCACCTTCTGCAAGGGTCTCACACCTCCAGAAGACAAACTGTCCCTGTGAAACATTTCCCTCTCAACTTGCATAGCAAATGTCAAGCAAAAAGGCATTCAATCATGTGTTTGCACTCAGTCCCTGACCCCTCTGACAGAAAAATCATTGAAAATGTGGCTGTGAGGTGACCACAGGCCACACTAACAGCTCCACCACCGAGACTGAAAAGCAGCCTGGGTAATGTAAGAATGAAACATTGCTCAAAATATCCATTCAGAGACCTTCACAGGCTCAGAGCATCGGTATGCTTCAAAGAATGAGCTTGCTTTCATTTTCTATTTCACTTTGGTGTTTATTTTTGCTTCAGGCTGGTGCCATCCACCTCGCCCAGCTCATGAGCTCAGGAACCAGGCCAGGAGGAGGAGGAAGGAGCAGCTCCTTAGTGCACCTCCCTGGTCCATTCAGTTTTCTGCCTTTTCACATGCTGTGAGGTTTTGTGCTTTGAATTAAGAGGCTGAAGTGCCCTGGCTGGCTGTGCTTGCTCCTTGCTGCCACCCAGCAGAGGATGGCTGCATGCAGGGAATGCTGCACTGGAGCTTGGGTGAGTCCTGGGCACTGCAGCACTGCAGAACCCCGATTCCCCTGGCAACATTAATTATACAAAGCCTCCTCTCCACCACAGAGAAAGGCTTTGTTTCACAGAGTTTATGCTGCAAAGCAGGGAAACTTGAGGAGAGGGATGATGGTGAGGGCCCAGATCCCCATCCTACATCTCCTGGCAGTGCCACCTGATAGGACAAGCTCATGTCCCTCCAGCAAAACCCCACCAGAAACCTGATCATCCCTGCCATGGTAGGGAGATTGGAACCAGATGGGCTTTAAGATTCCTTCCCACCTAAACCATTCTGTGATCCTGTGATTTAATGAAGGAAGAACAGGAACACTCAGCTGGCCACCCTTCGAGCAGTAATTTTTAACCACACCAGTAATGCCATTTCTTTCCAGAGAAATAAATGTCATTTCTTCCCTTGCCCAGCAGTGTTTTCTCCAAAACCCAGTGTACTCCTTGGGAGATGGGATCTTAGTGCTTACCTTGCATGGCTCACCCCAGTACATGTGTAGTTGGGAAAACAGGGCACCCCAGTACACAGCAAGGGCTGAATCCTGAACTACATGCTATGTGGAACACCATTAAACCAGGGTGAATCCCGGCATTTCTTGAGTTGTAGACACCACAAACTGTCTTTCAGATCCTGCTGATCCTTACAGGAGGACACAGCCTTCAATAGCACACACTGTGATAAAGGCTGTGGCTTTTTTCAGCAGCACAGCACCAATGTCCTTCCAGTGCCCAAGCTGCCCAAGCGGGCTTGTCCTGCCCATGGACTTTACCGTGGTAAGAAAGGAATCAACAGAAGACTGCTAAGCTAGCAAAACCCATCCCCAACAATCACATTCCATCATTAGCATTCCAGTTGGATTCTTTCCCAGCATGGCCACACGCTTCACTGTTGGCAGCCCCTCTCCTCGCTCTCATTTTGTTCCACAATCCTTCACAGATCCTAAAGTCTGCAGGACACAACTGCAAAATGCCACTGGGCTCAACAGGAAAACGATGGTGCTTTGGTAAGTGGATCAACACCAGCAAACTCAGTCTGAGATGCTCCCATCACAGCTGGAAAACTGAGCATCTCCACTGCAGCCCAGCCCTAAAGCTGCCTCCTCCTCAGCCCACTCAGAAATCCACTGTTACAAAGCCAATTAAACGCTCGATTAAGTGTCCCAACATGTTCCAAATAAAGCACGAACGTGGCATGTTATTAAAAAAAATAGGAGAAAGACACAGGTTGTATAATGGTCTGTGAGCCCATCAGGATAAGCTGTGTCTGCTCCCAGGGGTGGAAACAGGAGCTGAACAGTCAAATCCTCTCGTCACCTCCCACTAAAAGAGCTGTTTCTCAGTTTGCCCAATAAAGCTTTAGACCAAGACTCTGATTTAGGTGGTCCCACCATCCTCATCATCTGCTGCTGGTACCTGCTCAGGGACCACCAGCCCCCACAGACCTCCTCACAGCATGCTGCTCCAAAGGTTCCTTCCAATCCGACCCCTCACACACCCTTTGCCTTTGTAAGAGCAGTGTCTACCATCACCTCCACCAGCAGCTCCTGCTGCAGGCAAGGGAGAGGTCTAGGACAGAGGAGCCCACACACTCCACCAAGCAGCCTGGACTCAGGTGTCAGTGCTGCCATGTCCTACCAGACCCCAAGAAGCCATCTCATAAAGCTGACCATCACAAACATGATCCAAGTGTGATCCAGACTCCTCTGAACCAAGCACTTTGTCTCCCAGGGTAGAGATGGCAATAACCTGCTGATATTGGGTACCAATCCCTGTACTGGGGACTGATTCTGAACTTCTTCAGACACTTCATTGTTCAATGCAAGACACAGCAGGAGCAGGAATGAGTGTACAGGCTGTCCCCACTCCCCTGAGAGCTCCATGCCTCCTCTATACCATTGGCTTCCTCCTCTCCTGCCTTCCTCCATCATCTCCTGCTTTTTGCTGCATCTGGCACAGCATTAGGAGAATGACACAGCAACCCCCTCACTTCTCCCCCACGCCAGCAGTGTGCCTGAGTGAGGTGTCCACTGAGGTCTGCGCCAGCTCTCTGTGAGGGGGACTCATCTGGGGAGCTAAGAGGATATCTCTGGGTTGGTGCTGCAGTGGACATCAGCGATACTGCCCAAAGCAGCGGAGAGGAACAAGGCCTCTCGAAGCACAGAGCTCTAAGGCTGCCCCACCAGAATGGCTGCTGGGTCTGACTTGAACAGCAAAGGCAGAAAACCCTGTGCTAGAATCAGGTGACCTGAATTTTGTGAATGAACTGGGTTTTTTTTTGCTCTCCAGTACATATATATGAAACCCTTTCTGAAATCTACAAAATGCTATGGCAGCTTCAGCTTGTCCTGCTTCCTCTCTGTGCTTCTACTTTGCCTATTTTTGCTGCCTTCAATCTTTCATGTGCACAACAGTAACTCTTTTCAAAGCTTCTCAAGGTTAACAAAGTCCCTAACAAGGTGCATTAGGGCAGTTATTGATCTTCTCTCAGCCTTCCCCGGAGCTGTTCCAAACTGTGAAACCTCAGTCGGGTGATGGAAAGTTACCCAGCCCCTTCCCATGTTGGTGAATTTTAATATTGATGGCACCCAACTGGTGAGAATATCCAATGTCCTTGCAGTGATGGCCCAGTAAGTCTGTGTCCATGTACCTGCTGCAAGGTCACTGTCCCTGTCTGTCTGCTAGAGGATGGCTTCAGTGACTCTCTGAAGGATGTGGAAGTTTCATGGACAGAATACCATCACCACCGAGAAGCAGATCTGCAATACTTACCAAAATAAGCATTTTCTGGGAAAAGCTGTCAAAGCTTAGCTGGGGAGAAGAGCTGCCATGAAGACCTATTCATGTTATATGGGCAAAAAGCATTTCCCCAAATTTTTCCTTGTCACTTTCTAGGAAACACCATGATCAATACCACATGAATGAACCAATTAAAGCAGAACCTGCAGCAAGGTGGTGACTCCAAGAGCTCTTACAGATTATTGAGAAGGACATCTGCAGTGGAGACTCAGGTATCACGTCTGTCCTGCTGCCACCTCACCTCCAGAATCATGGGCTGGCCCAGAAGCAATACTGACCTCCCAAAGCCCTCCCTGTTGTAAGCCCAAATCTTTTAACTGCCTGAACCACAGTGAGCACTCAGGCTTTGATCCTGACACATCCACTCACTTCCCAGCAAGACAGCTCTGGAGACACCTTGGCACTGCTGGCCCTAGCAGCTTGCTAGCCCAGGAGCACAGCAATACAACAGGCAGTGGCTCCAAGTCCTATGGCACAGCAAATGTGCTCTGGAAAACCAGCCCAGCATCAGGGAACCATGGTTCACTTCAAATATATCTTCATTTAGAAGGCAGAAATCCCCTACTTTGCTCAGCCACTGTCACCCTCTAAAAATATTGTTTGGTTTTATGAACCATTGAAAACAATCTGCAGTGTGGGCAGCGGTTGCCTCAGAAGTATTAATCAGCAGGGTCCACATACAGCTGACATTTGTCCCTTAATAATATAATTGCAGCTAAAACAAGAAAGGAACCTGGAGGTCTGGGCTTTTTTACTGATTAAAGAAAGGAACAGCAGTTCTTAACATAATTCTTAAGTGGCCAGAAGCTGAGAGCAGCCACAGCAAGGCAAACCCCAGTGTGTGGAGCAGCCCCATAAGTTCCAAAACCAGAAGCAGCAGAAGACAAGAGCCAGCAGCAGACACAGTGCTAACATCTAATGGGGTTCTGCAGAAAATCCAGCAGTGAGGTCCAGCACAGAAACATGGATTGCATGAGTGGACCACCCACAGACGCTGCTCATCACCGATCAGGTGGGACCCCACTCTTAATTCAGACTTGCCTGCAAGGTTACAAAGACCCCAGCCCCATTCCAGCAGGAGCTGTTGGGGAGCCCAGTGCTGCCCAGCCCAGCAGCAGGAACCAGCTTAATTACAGCAGGTTCAGCAGCACAGAAAACTCCTGAGTCACAGCGAGCTGTTAATTACCAGCCCTTAACAGGATTTGAGGACTCAGGCCAGCGAAACCGCCTTCTTCTCTCGTGCTGCCCTACTATGCAGAGCTCTCAATTTGACTTAAGTTTATGTGACTGACCCAAATATTCATACCCTCAGGGCCGGGGTATTGTTTAAAATCATGATTTCTGCATAAAAATCTAGGATAAACCCAGCAATTGCTGCACCCTGTGGTCTGCATCTCTGGCTACCTCTTTCTCCTGCAGAAAACTCAAGGGTCCAACTGCCTGCCCACCTTTCAAGGGTGGCACTTTGCTCTTCCTCTTGTCCCTGGAAAAGGGACTGGGCCATTCTAGTGCCCATCTGAGCTCCAGGGACACTGCCAAGCTGTCATTGCAGGACACTCGACTTAGAGCAAACAGCCTCAAAAGGGTGACTGACAACAGCTGCTCCCTGCTCCATCAGGAGCTGCAGAGCATGTCGCTGCTGCCCTTTGGGCCTGGTAGGAACAACAGGACAAAAACAGGACCTGGATTCCTATGGAAAGATGAAGCCTGGAAACTTTAAGCCCCTGTCCTTGCTTGTGTCCCACCCTCCCTGTCACCCTACAAAGGCAGGTGGCTCTTTGGGAAGCATTTCTGATCATGCCATGAAGGACATAAGGGCTCTCTGAGCTGGATCGTCAGCACAGACACCTGTGCTCCAGAGGGCAGGAGACAGGTTCTTCTTAAGGACATATATCCTGCTTTTCTGCCTTGGAAGGAGGGGGGAATGGCCCCAGACGCCAGACAGAGGCTGGGATTTCCACCCCAGGACAGTGCTGAGCTGGAGGCTCTCTTAACCCCACTAATCCTCTTTGCCTAGGAGCTAATTACATTCCCAGCGAGAGCAGGGACCCTTGGGAAGAGGGCAGGGAGTTGAAAACAGGCAGGTGAGGCAGGAGCCCGACACTCCTCCCTGCTCTTTTTTCAGCTCTTCTCTGAAACCTATGTGCCGACACCAAAATAATTTTGGCACAAACCCTTTCCTCGGCTCCCCTTCTCTAAACCATGCTCCGGCTGCCGGCAGCGACACCCTATTCTGCACCAAGGCTGATCTCACGCAGCTTTTTTCATCTCACTCAAGTCCCTTTTCCCAGGCATTCCTCCCTGCAGCCGAGCGCAGGAGCTGCTGCAGCTGCTTCTGCAAGTAGGGCAGGTCAGCCCCATCCTCAGCATTTCAAACCTGAGCAGTGCAGTATCCCACCCTGGGGAGCTGTTCTGCTCAGAGACCAATTTGATCCAGCGGGAGCTCTTGGATCATGATGAAAAGAGAGGTCCGGGGCTTTCCAGACAGAATTTGATACAGTGATTCACAAGCTCTTTGCAAGAAATTCATGGGAATGAGCTGGTTTGTACCTGGCTGCAGGTACAAGGGGAGCAGCAGAAGGGGAACATGTCCCATGAAGGGTTCAAGCAAACGCTGCTCCTGCATCCTGTGATACCACATCCAGGATAATCAAAGAATCCCAGATTTTAAGGGATGTCAAAGCTTATCTCATTCCATCCCCCTACCATGTGCAGAGACACCATCCACTGGACCAGTTTACTCAAAGCCCCATCCAACCTGGCCTTGAGCACTTCCAGGGATGGGCAGTCCACAGCTTCTCTGGGAAACCTGTTCCTGTGTCTCACCAACATAAGACAGGCATATACTATATTATATATGCATATAATGCATGTAATAAGGAACCCAACAGCATTAACTTGTGAGATCAGACAGGGCAATGCAGCAGCACCACCTATGACCACACAAGTGCTGTGAAAAAAAAGGAGGCTTTTTACAATGCATGGGGCAATCTAGTGAAAAAAAAGCATTTTAGGATCTAGATGGGGTACGGTGAGTCCCACAAATCAGTAAGAGGACTCTCCTGCGGGTCAGGTGCCCACTGGAGGTCGCAGCCTGGCATCTGGGAATCAGCAGTGTACTGCAATGAAACTTGCCACTGCTCCTGTTTCAGGCTGGTTAATTAGGCAAAGGGGCATCCTGCCATGTTTATTTAGTAACACAACATGCATAGTTCATTTGTTCCTTAATACAAAACCCCTGGAGTCAATTGGGGTCAACTGGGGTTACTGGGAGAACATCATGCAAGCACAAGGGCAATCACACTGCAAGCCAGCTCTTGCCAGATCACTTGTTCCCTCAGCAGACTGCCATAAACAGGAGAGATTTCCTATGTCCCCAGTGAAATGACCCAGCACTTGGTCTTCCTGCTACGGAAACCTCTTCCCTTCCTGCATGGTGTCGGGCTGAGGCTGTGGGGAATTTGGGAGAGTCCCAAATTTGCCAGCTCTGGCTTGAGAACATCTCATAGTACTGCTCCAAGGATGCAGTCCTGGAGGAGGTGTGAGGAAGCTCCAGGCACCTGTACTCCTGGTATTTCACATAAACAACTTTTTTAAAGCTGGGTATAATGTGTATTATGGCAAGCATGCTGAGGAAATGGGAGTCAGGCATGCTTTTGGGATTCCTCTGCTGGTCACCCACAGCTTCCAGAGCCATGGGCTACCACAGTTCACACACTTCTCTTGGGAAACTGCCAAAACGCCACCCTTATCCCAAAACTCTTCACCTGACCTAGAGGCTTCCAGTCCTCACCAGCACCTTCTGATCATGCCCACCAAGACCCAAAGCCAGAGGAAAGCCAGTCTTGCTGGCAAATCTTGTGGAAACTCTGGGCTCAGAGGCATGACCCAGCTTCTCATGATACTCTTGAAGCATCCTTCACTTGCATAAGCATCAGTCTGTAGTGATGCAAGGACAATAAGAGAAGCACAAGTTACCCTTTTCTTTGGGAGGCCCAGCACCTATGCAGCTCAGCCAGTGAGTTCACAGAAAACCAGCACTTTTAGTATTTTCTCCTCTTTTGGTAGGTTTGAGTGCACTTGGCTGAACAGAGTGCTGGGGAGGAGGCAGCTCCTTGGATACCTCCCCAGGCAGCTGCAGAGGGTGGGAGGGGACAGCAGGGACACAGAGCCTCCGACTCCATCTTTAGATCAGGAGTGGGATGGGAATGAAAATACCATCGGTATAATAACACATCTTTCCAGGGAAATAAGAAATTTTAGGGGGTTGCAAATAGGGGCAACAGCCTTCCTCACTTTCTGGAAGCGACAATACAACTTTATTTGCAGGAAACACATGGTTTTAGCACTATTTTCCTGCAAAACACCATCCTTCCTCCAAAAACCAGGCCACTGGGCCATGCCCTCTCCCTCCCTGTGACTGATGCTTTTTGGGGCCAGGGTGAAGCCTTGCCCAGGCTCCAAGGGTGTGTACAGAGCGTGCTGCCAATCTCACCCACAGTTCATGCTCCTCTGCACTTACCAGACTCGGGATCAAACCCCTCATTAGTTTTCACACAACTTCCAAGGGCAGCTTATAGCCAAGGTCCTAATTCATCAAGCAATTAATGGATCAAGCCTCACTACTTCAAAGAGTGAGTTCTGGTATTTGCATGAACCTCAGGGCTTGGGACAAGCCCATGTGAGCTGCAGGCAAAAAGAGATCAGACCACAGAGCAATTTTCCCAGAAGATCAAGCAAATCTAAAGCCCAACCACGTTAACAGACCTTGTGACGCTTTCCTTTCCTCACAAATTTTTTTAAAAAACATCCACAACACAAGTGTTGCATTTCTTCCTCAACTCTTACAAAAATAAATCCCATAAACCAACCCAACCATGCATAGCTGGACAAAGGTTCAGTGTAAAGGGAAACAAAACCCATGACAGCACAATGCCTGGGAAAGACCTTGCTGTGGGTCTTCACTCTTTGTGAAGGCTCGTAGATGTTACAGGGATGAGCTGCAGCAAGAAACACTAAGAGGAGCATACATGACAGAGTGGGTTTGCCAAGGGTGTCTGAAGGCATTTGCTCAAGAGCTGAGGGAACCTGGGCAGAGTCCAGCCTTCAAAATCTGAAATTTAATCCCAGGTGTCAGCTAGTGACCCTGGAGACAAGGTCTGAGGAGAGCTCACCTTTCCCTGGTACATGCAGAGATCACCATGTTACTGGCTACAAACCAACCCCAAATTAATGCACTAATTAATTAATTAGCAGACGGGTGCCAGCAAGCATTAAAGCCTTTTCACCACTCCATAAGCTTTCTGAAGCCTGGGAACACATTGCTGCCCAGGGGCATGCCAACACGGGGTTCAGCCCTACCCAAAGAACAAACACTTGGACAGCTTTCCTCACTCAAGCCCCCGGGCAGGGTGGAGGCAGTGGTGGGAGCAACAGCAGGAGCAGTTTTCAGTGTTTTCACAGCCATTGAAAACAGCAATGTGTACACTGAGATGGTTATTTGGGGGGTTTGCACCTCCACAGACACTCTGGGAGAGCATCTCCTCCACCACCACCGTGACCATGAGTGGCGGCAGCAGCAGGAGCTTCAGGAAGAACAGAAAATTACTGGGTGTAATTGAAACGGCAGGGAGGAGCTAGGAACATAAAATGTAATTATCTGCAATGGAACAGGGCCAAGATTAGCAATCCTACTTCTGGTCATTTCAAGTTCCCATTAACTTCTCCATGCGCTGATATTATCAATTCTGTGTCTTAACTGTCTGCAAGATGCAGCACTTCCAGGAGCAAGCCCTGGGCCTCCTCTGGTCAGGGTCTCAAATCACTTGTACAGGAGGGGGTGAAATGCCTGGAAGATGTCCCTCCCTAGCTTCTGAGGTGGAAGGAGTAGGAGAATGTTCCAGCTGAACCAATTGCACCACTCTCCTCTCTAGGCACCAGTGGCTAGAATTGGCTAAGGTGCTTTTTTGGTGCTTGGGCAGATGATCTGTATGGGCATCACAACAATTCAAGACTAAAACAGGTAAGATTGGGTGGATTTCAGACCATCTCAGCCTTCATTCTCATCTCCTTGCACTCCATCTCAGCAGGCTGCAGAATGCACACCCAATTCACATCCAAACAACATTGGGCATTCCCACATCCACCTCATGCTCAGCCCATTCCACTGTCCTGCACCCAGGCTCCTCTTGCTGAGGCCCTGACACTTTGTTCCCCTGTATCATCTTCCTTGCAGCCTCACCATTTGAGAATGCAGGAGCTGCAGAACATCCCTTGTTAGCCTCATCTCCAGTCAGGCCAAGGCCTCCATCCACAGCAACAGGAGGAGGATGCTAGTCGGTAACTGGCACTTGCATGACCTCACCCTTGGACACCTTTGGGGAACAGTGGGCACTGCTGGGACTGCTCTTAACAACAGCCATGCCTTGCTCTGCTCCTTGCATGAAACCACCATGACATCAGTGTACACACATGAAATCCATGTCTTTGCCAAGAGGTGGAGAACCACGGACTCCAGCCCTGCAGCTTGCCCCAGGAGGAACTTGGCATCAGCAGCTTCTTAAAGGCTTTTTTATAGACCTTTGAAAGCAAGCACCCCTTCTTTTCTCCATTTTAAACAAGGAGAGAGCACACACCCTTGGATCAGAAGATGCCCACCCCCGCCAGCCCCCTTACCTCCACGAGGTGAGGTGTGGGGTTGAAGCCACACATGTTGCAGACCTGCTGCCGGCAGGTTGTGCAGGTGTTGTAGTTGGGGGGCTCAGTGGAGCCCACGTTGATCTCCGCCTTGCAGAGGGGGCACGAGACCCTTGCTTTCGGCACTTCCTTTGGCTTGACACCCTGCTCCGGTTTGCCTGGCTTGGCCGCCGGCACGGCACCAGCCCGGCCCTGTGCCCCTGGGGCTTTGGGACCAGCCTCTTTGCTGGCATCGCTGAAGACAATTTTTGGAGGCACTTTGCCAGGAGACGGCTGGCTCGGAGCAGGGGCCTCTGGCTGGACAGACATGAGCGTGCTGGCCTGGGTCAGGAGGGATGCCCCGAAGCCAAAGAGCTTCCCTGTGAGCCCCTCCTGGGGCTGCTCTGGTGCTCCAGCCCCGGGGGCTGGGGCAGCAGGCTTCGCCCCCGCATCTCCTAGCGTCTTTCTCTGCTCAGAGGGGGAAGGCTTGGCTTGCTGATGCTGTGGGGAGGACCTGGGCTGATGCTGTGGGGAGGACCTGGCCGCCTCCTGAGGTTTTGGCTGTCCTTGGCCGTGCGGTTCCCTCTGCGGTGTTGTGGGCTGAGGTTTGGGTTGCTCTTGTGGCAGGGGGCGGGGGGCTGGTGGGGTCTTGTCTGCAGCCGGGGGTTGAGGGGGCTTGGCTGGGGACTGGGAGGGGGAGGGCGAAGGGGAGTGCAGCTGCTGCTGGCTCTTGGAGCGAGGAGCGGTGGTCATGTCCATCCCCAGCGCCCGCTGCATCTGGCAGTTCAAGCACAGCCATTCCTTCACCTGTGAGACAAGGAGACGACATGGACACTGAGTGATGGGCAGGTACAGCTGCTTGCAAGGCAGCCCCAGCACACCCTTACCTCCCCCCAGACAGACCCCACATAGCAACAGGAACCAGCCATCAGCCCCTGAAAAACATTTTGGTACCATGTTCTTCACTAGCAGTACCTCACAGTCAGGGCAAGCAGCCCCCATCTGTCACAGGTACCCACGGCTCAGCACGCCGGCGTGAACGCCAGCTTTAATTAGCCTTGGTCTGCTTCCAAGGCTTCTGCTGTGAAGTGACTGCTTGCCATGAGGCTCTGCCTCTCCTGGGGGAAGAGGGGCCTCTCCGAGGGCTCACAGCTCCACCAACTCCCCAAAGCCCATTTTTTCCTTCCTGCTTGGTGGCCATAGATACCAAAGAGAATAGCCAAGGTCAAATGAGGAAACACCACTGCGCTACGCTCAGCGCTTCCCTGGGGCTAGCAGAGATGGATCTTCTGGAATCAGTGCAGTGGTTGTGATATCCCACCTCAAAATTTGTCTCTGGAATGCTATAAGGGAGTGCAAAGAGTGCTGCTCCTTGCACAATGCATCTGCACTTCCAGGAAGGCAAAGTGCAGACTGGGGAGCAAAGGGTTAATTTTCACTCTCACCACGATGAACTTTTGCATGCAAATGAAAAATAGAACAGTTCCCTGGCTAAGTGGTGATAAACGAAAGACTTTCCCCATGAGAGATGTTCCCTGTGACACACTAATGTCTAAATTAAGTTAATTAAAGAGGCTATAGAGCCTTTCCATATGAGGAATCACCAGCTCCACAGGAATTAATACACAGCACAGTCAGCAGGACAGACAGGTCTGCTTGCAAAAGACCTCTCCAAGATAAGCAACTAAGGTTGCAAAAAGGACCAGAACATTCCCAAAAACTGGAGCAGCACTCAGGACAAGCACAGAGCCTGGCAGGGACAGCACTCAACAGCTCCTGGCCCTTGTGCTCTCTGAGGGCTGCACATCCTACAGGCCTGCGCCCACTGCACAAGGTGTGGATTTTCCTGCCTTTCATTCCAGAAGCCATCTCTTCATTCCAGTGTTATGTGTTACAGATCACCTCTAAGGCTCAGCTTAATCCCTGCTGCAGAGACATTAATCACCTTGCCCAGTCCCACTGCTTCAGGTCCTATGGTTGGAGGCATGGGTGATTCATAACCCGGCCACAGGCTTTTCCCCCCTACACTCCAACCACACAACAGTCACATTTCAACCTTTTTCTGCTCGCAAGAGCTGCCTGCAGAGATGCAGTTGGGTGTTATTGTAGGTCTCATGATGGGACATGATGGCAAGCCCTCAAGAGGTGAGGCAGATAAGCCCTAAACCACTCCTTACAAGTCCCCTCCCCACAAGGATTCTCATAATGGCCAGCCTTCAAACAACAAACTTCTAAAAACAGAGGAAATTCAGATCAGCTAGGAAAGATGGGTTCAAATTCAAAGGGGGTGGATGAAACCTCCACCTGCCCACCTGCCCCTTCCCCTCTCCACCCAGCACCTGTCGGGTGCCAAGGCTTGGCATTGCCTCCAGCAAAGCTCTCCCCACCACCTTACAAGCCTGGCTACACATCAGCTCTGTGCTTTTCCCAGACTTCCCTGTACTTGCTGAGCTCCCACGCCACTCTCTACACCAGCCTCTGCTTGAGCCCTTCACTTGGAGCCAAGAGAAAACAGCCTCAATTTTCCCCAGCAATTTTGCACTACATTGTCGTTTCTCCAAGCTGTTCCAAAGGAGCCACATTATATTTAGTTCCTGAAAATAGTACTTCAGTTTTTATAATTTCTTAGGGTCTTGCCGTCTCTCTTCTGACATCCAGAATTTCTTGCATTATTTTTGCTTCCACATCCCCTGGAATTTCTTCCCACAGTTCTATTTCAAGAGAGTGTCTACCAAAATCCCATCAGCTTTGCCCACCATCCCCATCGGCTCAAATTAAGGGAGAACCAATCCTTTCTATTCAGGTTCTTGTTCCCAGGATGCAAGAAATTCAAATCTTCCCTCTCTGCATAATCTCCTTACCCGCACTTTAAGACCCTTAGTGAGGTGAAAACTGGGGGAAGAGGAGATCCACTCCCTCCCTGTGCCACACACACTCCCCACTTCGCCCTTGGCCAAGGCTCCTCCAGGAAAACCCGGGCAGTGGGAGGCACTGTACCTGGGTCCTGGGGTCACAGGAGCTGCATATGGGTCATGGACAAGTCCACCAGGACCTCCCTCAGCTCAGGGCTGAAGAACAATGGGATCATTGTAACTTTCTCACTTTTCACAATGAACCTACTACCCAGATAAGAAAAAGCCAGGGGGTGTTTTCGATGGGATAGGAGCATCCAATTGCCCTTGGTGACTTGGTGAGGAACTGCTGAGGAACTTTATCCTGGGGAGCAGGAGAAAGCTGCAGGAAATACAGTGGGGTATGACTCCCAGAGCAAGCATTTGAAATGTAAATTGAGTTAGGATTATCACAAATTGCCTGGCCTGCCTCCACTGATGCAACCGATGACACCCTGTGTGGGTTACACAGATCAAAGACAACTTAAAGGATGCTGCAGGGAAGATAGCAAAGAGGCAGGGCTGAGTTGTTTTGCCAAAGATCCTTCCCCCAAGGAGGAGAATGGAGAAGGGAAAAGCCTGGGTGATAAAGAAATAGTAGAAAAAAATCATTCTTTTCATACTCTTTTTCTCTGTTTCTCTCTACTGTCTTCTAAGCATCTTCCCCCTGCATGATGAATCTGCAAGCTATAAGAGAGGCATTTAGAGGATGGTGATGCAAGTCAACGAAATATTCCTGTTCCATCTATTTCTGTGTCCCGTTTGCCCAGTTCTTCACCAAATCAAAAGTTTCAGGGGTTGGATTCGTAAAGATTTATACCCAGACTCGTCCTAGAAAGGATGGGGGTCTATAACTGGGTGAAGATGGAGGAGCTGCTAACAAGACAGATATGATGGACATGCTGTAATCACTGCCCTGGAACATTTGGGAACAAGCAGGATAACACTCGTTATGAGGATGAAGCATTTCCATCCTATTAGCAATTGAGAAGAACATTCAACAACATTTACCAGCACCACAAGATATTTAAATTTGGCAGAACTGAATAATTTTGCATCCAAGAGCTCTAAGAGAACTATGAAAACTGCTGTGTGCTGATGCTCATTTTTAAAAGCAAATTTTAGGAGACTGGAAAAGTCTTCTGCTTGAGGAAGGCAAAGGTATGGCCTGAAGGGGACAGGGAGACAGATATCTGTCCAGGGCAGAAGGACAGTGCAGAGAACTGAAGGACACACAAATACTCCCACCAACAGGGTTTTAGTAAAAATAGGTCATGGCAAAGCAAACCTGATTTTATTCTCTGCACATCTGATATTAGTAATGCACAGAAGCAATATCCTTGATATCCAAAAGGTGTTTTGACCTAGTATTGTATGACATGCTGACAAAAATAAAAAGCACTATAGAATATGAAGAGTAAATATGCTAAATGGATTTCAGACTGGTTACCTGGCTGAGCTGGGGGCAACGAGAATTCATCATCTCACTACTGGCAGCACCACTCACACACAGTGGATTTTGGTACAACCACAGAATCAGAATGGTTTTGGTAGGAAGGGACCTTAAAGATCATCTTGTTCCAGCACCCCATATCTTAAATATCGATGAAGATGAGTCTCTGCTGCCTAGCAAACCTCTGCTCAGTCCATGCAGGAAGCCTGGAGCTGGAGTAGGAGTGAGAAGGTGGCTCAGCCTCCTCTTCCAGCACCAAGGGACTCCTTCCAGAGCCCTCCACGGTTCCACACTGACATTTTAAGGAGATTAGTAAAACACTGCAGGAGATACAGACCAGATCTGTAAGAGTGATTCTAGGGATGCAGAAAATGTCTGAAATGAGAGAATTGAAGAGGTTGATCTTTTTCGTTTATCAAAGAGAAGATTAAGAAGTGACTTGATTACGATATAGCAGCACATTCAGTAGAAACAATATCAGGTACTAAAAGGTTGTTAATTAGGCAGAAAAAGGCATAAAAAGAACTAATGACTGGAAGTGGAAGCCAAATATATTAAGCATCACTTTTAACAGCAGATGTTTCTAACCATTAAAGCAAATTATACACATGCTGTTGGGCTCAGCAGAAGACTCAGGAGGTAAAGCTTGCAGGCCTTTCATCTATAGGGTATTTTATGCCTGTTCTGATCTCACAAGCTTTGATAGCTTGAACCATCCCATCTGTACGGACATTTGGAATGTTTGTATCTGATACCTGACCTGCCCCAGCCTGCATGCAGTGCCCAACACACCTATGACCACTAGCCTTGACCTTTCCCACCACAGAGTCCTCCAACATCCCAGAATATTCCTCAAAACCCCCTTGCAAATCTTATTATGCCCCAATGCATGGGTAGGTCAGCAAGTGGCAGCACTTGCTGGGCCACAGCTGCCAGATGTGCCTCTCCCCTCAATGCTGTCCCGTGAGCACCGACCAATTGCAAATCCTATTAGGAATGAAAACTTTCCAATCAGCATTTTCTTTTTTAAAATTGCAGCAGGAATATCCACAGCATGTGCTGGCTCTCCTCGGTGCAGATTTAAACATTGATAAGAATTATAAATTGACTATATATATATATACACACACGCACATAAAATATTGCATTGTGGGCTAGATTGTGACCCTCTGCAGAGCAGGTACATAAGGGGGACCAAGATCCACCCCTGTGCACTGTGGTTTCCAAACCATCTAGAATAACACCAAGAAAAGCACACGTTTAAAAGGATCTAAAATGATAGACACAGCTTGAGTCTATAAGGCTCCTGCAGTAATTCTAACACCACCTATTTTAGGGGAACTATGTGAAAATAGCCCATCTCCAGTATTTGTTACCAGATGTGAGGGAGTGCTGGTTATGTGCAGGTTGTTTTGTTCCCTTGAGATAAGACAATACAGCTCTAAAAGTATCTCAAGTATAGAGTTCAGCCTTTGCAGTGGGCAGAAGCTTTAAAGTGAGCATTTTAAGCAGAAAAACATCGTAATTGAACATCCAAGATATTTTCATGCCAAAATTTAGGATTATAATAAAGAGTAACTCTGTCTTTGCTGAGGGTTGGTTATTTTGGACCATTTGGAGGTCACCCAGGACGCTATCCTACTACAGAAGAATAATAAAACCAAAAAGGAGAGACCATATTTAGATTACCGTATTTATGACTTTGGAGACTTGAGATGGAATGGTTCCTCACCAGCTCTACCCAGACCTTACTGCAGCCAAACCTTGCTAGGTACACACCCTTGTGTCAGAGGAGGCCTCTGGGCTCAGTCCATCTGACCTGTTTTACACAATTATTTTAGACTGGGAAGAGCAGCTCCCAAGTCATCTCAAGTCCAGCATGATCAATACCACTTAAAGGTGACCATTTTGGACAGCACAGAGAAAAGGAGCTTTGTTCAGCAGAAGCTACAACCCACACTCATCCTTTGGCCTGAGACAAGATGTACAATGAACTGAAAAAACAGAAACCAGGTTCATGGGAATTCAGAACAGAAAAGGAACGTGGGTTTTCTGTGAGTTGCTGAAAACATGTGCATTTAATAAACCTACAAAACTGGAAATCCTGAAGAAAAAAAGCCAACTGTGTTTGGGAACAGCACGACAGGGTGCCTCCAGCAGCAGCTCTTCAAATCCAAGAGCCTCTAGTGGGCCCCTTCCTCAGAGCCCCCCAGATGAAGCCACCCTCCAGTAGATGCACCCCAAGGCCACAGTCACAGCTCCCTCTGCCTTTTGCAGGCACCAGTATAAAAATAACCCCAGCTGGAACTGGGTAATGAAGGTACTGTGTTAATCAGGCTAATAGAGAGGCTCAACAGCAGGATCACTGGCTGGATGGAGACAGGTTTCATTCATGGCTGCTACTGGCTTATCCTGGAGGAACACTGCAACAGCCTGGCCTCTCCCAAGAGCTGCCAGTGCCCTGCCTCAGAGTGTCCTTAAGTGTCTTCAGTTCAGCAGCTCTGCCTGCGCATGAAGAACTGTTGTCTCACAAAATCAGCCAGTCAGCAAAATGTCCCTTCCATCCATGCCTCCCGGATCCACTCCTGAGGAGCTCTCTGGGGGGCATGTCTCATGTTTCACGTTGTCACACTGCAATCTGCCAAAGCCACATACGTACTCTGCAATTAAACAATATCCTGATCCAAGGGAAGAGAGAGTGCTAGAAGGCAGCCCTTGGCTAGAGAACAGAGGAAACAGCAAGTTGTGGGGAGCTGGGATACTGCTGGGAAGGCAGGAGGTGGGAATGGCTGCAGGAGAGCAGGGAAAGCTCAGCAAATCCTGGAGGAGCTGCTGATGCATGGAAAAAACTAAGGGTACCATGTGGATCAGGTTTCGTACACCATCCCAGACTGGCTGATAGGGTGCATGACAAACATCAATCTAAAACATTTTTCTGAAGTTTTGGGTTTGTTTTATAGTAGAACTAAAATCTCTCTGGAAGTGGTTGAGGCAAAGGTTGGACAGAGACCTGAGCAATCCTATCTACTGGAAGGTGTCCCTGCCCATGGCAGGGGGATGGAACAAGGTATTTTGAAGGTCCCTTCCAACCCAAACCATTCCATGATCCTGTCGCTGAGTTCTCCTGCAGCAGTGCAGGGACAGTTTGTCCTGGAGCTCGTGTGTGGAGGGTAGAAAAGCAGCCCTGGTTGTTTGGATCAGTGCACAGCCTACATGCAAATGCAAAGAGGAGCCTGCAAAGCATCCCGTGGAGGCTGTGATGTGGTGTATCAGCCAGAATCTGCATTGAGGGGGACAGATACCACCAGGAGATGGAGTCTCCTGAGGTGCCTTGGGATGACCATGAGCAGCCCAGGGTGCAGGAGCTGTTGTGTGCATGGGACTGGGCTGCATGTCAAGACATCACCAGAATTCACGCCTGCATCCAGGTGGAGAGGAGGCGGATGCAAACATGCAGGCAGCGTGGGCTGAAGCTTCCTGGTCCAAATCTAAAGCACAGTTTGAGGAGAATCCAGGGCTCCAGAGAAAATGTGCAATTAGGAGTGTTTCAGCACTTAATTGACAAGGGAATTGGTCACTGAGGCACCAAGTCACTTGTGAAAAAGGCCACCTTATGCTCGTCTTTATCTTCAAACTTCTCAATATAAATAAAATCTAGTCCTTGGCACTCCTGCCCAGAAGGGGAAGTCACCGGAGCCGTCAGTAATCATCCTGCCAATGCTTGCCAGAAAATAATCAACTTGCTCGCTTACTGGCGAGTGAGAGGAACCAACCCCCAAACTCATCTCCTTCTCTGCAAATAACAGATGGGAAACTGTGTTTGTCCAGAGAATCGAGCTGTGAAATAAGACAGTGCCATTTCATCCTATGAGTCACTTTTCAACCAGTTTCCTTTCTCTGGTTAGCACTCCCTGAACCAACCCCAGGCTACTTGAGCACGTCTCTTCTCTCCAACGGGCATCAGGAGGCACTGACCCCCACGAGGCTCTGCAATTTCAAAGACGAACTCCAGCTCCTGCACCTCACTGTTCAGTCCATCTTTCCCTGCACCACGCGACCACGGACACAGGGATGAAGCAAACGATCAAAGGAAATAACTGCACGCCCAACAGCTTTGCAACTAACCTCGATCTGCCGTCACAGGCAGGACGGTGCTCCCCGGCAGCATCCCCCATGGCTAGCTCCTCCGGAAGTGAGAGCATCCCCTCCTTCAGTGCTTGCCCTTGCTGGCAGAGAGGAGCAGATGGACAGAGGAAAGCTTTGCAGCGCCGGACCCAGCGCTGCGCCTCTGCTCCCCCTGGAGCGCGGGTCCCCCGCCAAACAAGGCACTGCCTAGCTAAGCAAGCCGGCAGTGCCGCCGCCCGAGGCAAAGGGACAAGTCCTTCCAGTTCATTAGGGAAGGTTTCTTGTGCGATTTGCTGCCTCACTAGCTGCTGTTTAGACAGCCTTTGTTCCCCATGCGCAGGAGTGCATGAAAGGTTTGGATGTCGGTACGTGCAGGGAGGATGCTGCTCCCTGGGCCGGGCAGGGAGCATGGCAGAGAGCTCACCCCGGGCTTGAACCTCCCCAGCTCTGCACGCCCAGGTGCTCTAAGTGCAGCCCCAGGTCTCTGTCGCTCTGTAATGCGGGACTTCCACGGGAGCCCTCCCGGCTAAGGAAAGCCTAATGGCTCGCTTTGCCTTTTTCTGCTGCTGCTGCGCCCTGTCGCCAGCCGCAGGACGGACGTCCTGACTAACAGAAGCCTCCGGTCCTTCTCTCTCATTGTCTCCTGCAGAACTAAAATAGCAGCCTGGGAGGGAGCAGAGGAGCTCAAAACTTTCCATTCCCTGGTACCTCCTGCCCAAAGAAGAGGAATACATGAGGCCACAGGGCTCCTCAGGGTGTCATGTGCAGCAGCGATGCAATTCACAGCTATAATGCTATAAAGAGCACAGGCTGCTCCCAGTAAATAGACTTGTAACAGATTAATTTAAAAGCAGCTCAGTTTCCTATTAGTAATACAGAATAAAATCATCCATTTGCTGCATTTTCAGCTCTGAGTGGTCCCTGTTGTAGGCTTGCTCGTGAGCTTCCAGCTCCTTTGGGAGCCCTCCTGGACAACTACAGCAATGGGAGATAATGGCTGTAGCTCAGGGACTAAACTAAACGTTCTTGAATATTTAAAGGTCCTTTCACCCCCAAACTTTGCATTACCTTAGCAGCATCAACATCTGAGTATGTAGCACAGCAGTGATGAGGGCAGAGAGGAGCGTGATCCTCTGACCCACGTGTCTACGATGGAAGGTTTTAAACACTAAAAACAATTCTGGTGCTGGCATAAACAGCCCAAAGTGTTTTCAGAGACAGGGCTGCAGACCCGACATTATGGCCTCACGCTTTCTCCAGACCGAAGCAGCCAAGTTAAGTCTAATTTATCTTGGGCTAGTGTGTATTTACGAGTGAAGCACTGGAATAAAAAACTTGTGTGAATGAACACATCATAGTGGATCAGTGCATCATCAAAGCAGAGTGTATCTTCTGCCTTTCTTTTTTTTCTTGTTGTTGTTATTCTGGATTAAATATGTAACAAATTGCAGAATTTAGGGCCTGTAGACAAGCCATTGCACAATCTTTTTACATACCTAAGCAGACTTAATTGCTCAATTATTCCAGATAGACACGATAAATTGCCTGTCATGAATAATTTATAATCCAGCTAGCCACAATCTGTGAAACACAAATCTATGGCTGTAGCAAAAGAAATGCAAGCAGATGCCATGATCCCAAGATACCCTGCTGGGTACTAAACGCTGGCCAAAGGAGGAATAGGCTGCCCAGGGCAGGTTTGGTCTTCCATAAAACCCTCTGGACAGCCCAGACCTTCATTTGGGTTCATTTGTGTTGCTGAGAGAATGCAATTATTGACAAATAATGGGTGTGCACCTTGGAGGAGACAGGCATAGCACATCCCCTCCTCCTCTTCATGATCCGGACACAGCTAGGTGTCCCATCCAGCCCTTCCTGGGAGCTGGCTGTACTGGTTTCCCCAGGAATTGCATCAGATGATGCTGATGAGCTGAGGAGCTAGAGTGAGGTGTAGCAGGATGCTGTGCTGAAGGATGGAGGCCCACAGGGCCTGCCACAAGGGACAACACTCAGGTTGCTGGGGAAGAGGTAAGGGAAGGAGCACTGCCAGGGAGAGGAAAGGCTCCATCCAGCCAGGACCTACCATTGTTGGATAGGAGGGACCTGAGAAACCAACCTGGAAGGAGTCCAGAGGGAGGGTTAATCCTAAACCCATGACAAAGGCATCCCAGGCAGCTCCCTTCCCATGGCAGAGGGGAAACGAACCAGGCAGAGCGGAAGGTACCAGCTCCTGGCTCCAGTGACCCCAGAAAAATGCAAGAGGCTTTCCCACGGGGCTCAGGGCCCTGCCACAAACCTTGAGCCTCTTTATGACTCTGAGAAGCAGATGAGAGGCACTGGGTAGATTTCCTCCAGCCAAGGCACCCCTCACCAGCTTGTCCAGTCACCAGCCACCTATTTTGAATAAATTAGAATAGGTTTTTTGTGCTGGAATTCCTATCCCCATCCAAATACACCTGGCATAATGACATAAGTCATCATCTACTAAATACAATTTATACAGGAATCTGCAAACAATTAGAATTTGCACAGATACCTGTAGAGCCACATCACTTTTAATTGGGTTTTTATAGCTATTTTTTAGCCTTGAATAAGGGGCTACTTCACTGCCAGCCAGTCTACAAGTGCAATTACCCTGTCATCAAAAAAAAAAAAAAAAGCTAGTTGCAAAGCAAGATTAAAATTGATCATTCAAATCATGATTTGATGAGAGCTGCTCAGCCTAGAAAGAAAATACTCTAGGGAGCCCTCTGAGCCCCTTCTAGTACCTGAAGCGGCTACAAGAGATCTGGAGAGGGACCTTTCACAAGGACATGGAGTGACAGAAAAACAGGGAACAGCTTCACACTGACAAGAGGGCAGGAATAGAGAAGTTATTAGGAAGAAACTCATTACTGTGAGGGTGGTGAGGCTCTGAAACAGGATGCCCAGGGAAGCTGTGAACTTCCCATCCCTGGATGTGTTCAAAGCCAGGTTGGATGGAACTTGGAGTAACCTGGTTTAATGGAAGGTATCCCTGCCCATGGCAGGAACTGGAATGAGATGAGCTTTAGGGTCTCTTCCAACCCAAACCATTCTGGGATTCTAGTCTATGATATTTTGCTTGCTGAGTCGAAGTCATCACTGCCATGGAGATCTAAACCAATACACCAGAAAGATGAATTAACTCTTAATGAAAAAGAATCCTGCTACTTGAAAGATTGTCTTTTCTGTCACAACCTAAGCCAAAATTTGAAGCAACCCCATTTGAGAGCTTTCTGCAGCCTTCCTGAATGGGGGCCCAGAAGATTAACGCATAGTAACCTGCTTAGGACCCCTTAGCACAACTGAAAATCCTGTGCAAGCTTACAACAAAAGCCAGTTTAGTTCAGCTCAAATAAAGGGTCAAGGGCTAAACTGCAAGACTAGAAACTGCTACATAAGAAAGAAACACTCCAATAGAAATCACTCAGGTAAAACACCAAAAATATTGCAGAAGCAAATGCCCTTCTAGGGCTTCTTAGCTTTTCTTTCAAAGATCTCCAACAAGCAGCACATAGGCAGTGGTCCCTGTCCATCTAGACAGCAAGAAAACTACAGAGGAGCAAACTGCACAGTTCAAGCTGATTTCACCCTGCTTTGATCTGTTCCAGTGCCAATCAGAAACCACTTCTGAAGAGAAACAATACATCTTGTTGTCATGCCCCGGCTGCAAATCCAGGCAACTCCTGTGTAATTTACCAGCCACTGGTAATTGGGACTGACTCTGATGACCTACAGGGCATTTTTTGCACGTGAGACGGCAGCAGTCATCACAGCTCACCCCACTTTCGAGGTTTCAGCTGGAGAGATCTTGCCTCTGATTTTCAAGTATCGTGCATCAAAATATCCAGCTGAACAGTGGGAGCCACGCTGACTGCAAGCAATCAGCCCCAAACTGCCTCAAACTGGGCAGAGAAGGCATGGATTGGCCAGCGAGGGGGAAGCAGCAGGATCCATGCACCAGGAGGGAAAAACATTTGATACCCAAATGAACACCACCTTCCCATAAGCTTTTATCTGCCCACAGCCTTGTCTGTTGGCGTGGGCTGACTCCTGGCACACTGCAGAGAAAGAAAAGGAGGAGCAGGTCTGAAGCACGGGATGCAGCAGGCATTGGGATGTGGCACAGCACGCCATCCATGGGGATGCTGCTCTTTGCTGCACAGTGACTACTCCCACAGGGAGAGGGTCTTGCCATGCTAACATCTTTGCTTCCCAGTAGGATGCAGGCTGGATGGCACTGGACAAGTGCCTGAAGACATGGGAAAAGGCATTGGATGGAGAAGAAGGGTGATTTGCGGTTAGAACTTGAGCTGGCCAAAATCATTAGGAAGGGTATGCAGCTTTCAGTTTTTACTGTAAGAGTGACATCGCCTGATTTTGGGTCTTGGTTAGGTGCCATAACTTGGAGATCCCTCAGTGCAGTGGAGCTCTTCAGAGCCCTCCAAATGACATGTCCTTCAAAACCATCACATCATGAGACTTTTTTGGGCAGGACTGCAAAAACTTTACACCCAGGATATTTTGGATAATAAAGCACTATTATCCAACACATCCCCCTGGTCTCAAAAGGGATTTAGCACCTGGAATTAGTTATGGAAAATAGTATTTCAGAAGTTGCTGGATTTTTTTTCTTCCTTATTCAATAAAGCAGTAACAATTGTCTGCTGAGAGCAAGTAGCAGGATCCCAGAAGCAGCTCAAAGACAGGTGGCAGCAGCAGCATGCCTGTTTGGGGATAGTTCTCAAAGCGCTTCCCAATTTAAAAGCCACAATCATATCAGCTGGAAAATTAATATGGTAGGTCACAACATAAGGGAGAGTGTGTAAAAATAAATTTCAAGGCATGAGCTGGCCTGGGCCAGCATCTCCATACTGACTTGGTACTCCAAGAAAAATCAGGATTCATGTCCCAATCTGCCAAAGGTTCCTTGAGCAGGTTGCTGAGGACTAGATGACAGCACCATGCATGGGTACAAGGGCTCACTTTAACTGGGCTTCACCTTTTGGGATTGATCCCAGAACTGTTGGTCTTGCACTAACAAATTGTGCTCCATCAAATACTGAGGGTACTTGCTTCTCTCAAAGCTTGAAAGGTTTTGCAATATATACAGTATGTGGGCAAAACAGTGGCAGGTGAGCCTAAGGACAGGCCTCTCCTGCAGTAAGTATGCTCCTTGTTTCAGAGGAATCCAGAAATACAGGTAATTCAACCCTTTCTTAGGTCCTCAGAGTAATTTTAACACAGACCACTAGTTTTGAGCCAGATCTTTCCACTAGACCTGGTGTATTATCTAGTAGGCATCATACTGAGAACAGAGGTTCTCAGGGGGAAAGGGCAGCAAGCAAGATCAAGACAGACATGGGATGTCTTGTGGGGAGGAAGGGCAACATGGTATGCCTGAGAGAACAGGAGGGGCAAAACAGCACCAGTGAGCAGCTCAGAGCCATGACAAAGCTGTTTTTGGAGGAGTCTCACACTCAAGGAGTCGCAAGGACATGGTCTTTACAGCTTCTAGGGTATTCTGCAATTAGAGAAACTAAAATCCCGAGGGGAGCTCCCACTCCTAAGTCCAAGTCCAGCAGTGCCCCACTCCATCAGACCCAGCTGGCTGCTGCACTACACGTGCAGCCCTATATATTTGCATCCTGAGCAGGTTTTTAATGGGGAACGCTTGCTGATCCTGCTATTCCTGCAAAGCTGAGCTACAAGCAGTGACAAGCTCGTTTGCTCTTTGGGGACAGGGCTTCAAATAGCTGCTGGCTCGTGGCAATTAAAACGGGCAGAGCAGTGCCACTGACTCCACCAGCCTGTGCTGTGACTGATGCAAGCGCCGGCTGGAGCGCTCTGATAAGGATGTTGGATGATTCAGAATAATCTAGGCTTTGCTGAACAGATGAGCCCGAGTGTTTGTGCTTCTGTTTCCATCTAATGGGAATACTGTGCTCATCGGAAAGGGGAGAGGGTGGCTGGAGGTAGGAGGGCACCAGAACTTCCTCTCCATGAGACTGATGGGCACATCTCTCCTGCCTGCTGCTCAGGTCTCCTCCTTCCATGGAAGTCTCCAACTTGAGGGTCTGGCCAGTCTGCCCCCTCAGCTTGGACATAGCAAGGGGGTGGCAGACAAGCTGGGGAGGGAACAAAAAGTCAGTATCAAAACTTCTCATCCTGAAGGTTCTTTTCAAGGCTGCTGCACAAGCAGCTGGGCTCGATTAAGATACAGGAGATGGGCACCAAAGTGGGCAGGGAACAAGAGAGGAAGGGGAGGGACACACTTGTTCAGCCTTCCAAAACAACTTCTAGTTGGTGTAGTGCTGTGTTATGTACACGCCCTAACTCCTTCTGAAAAACCTTTAATCTCACCAGCCTGCTGCACAGTCTACTCCCATTTCATTAAGAGCATATCTTGCTCCCTGGATTTCCAGAGCCAATCCAACAATTTGGCTTTGATTTACTCAGAGCAGATAGCTATGCCACCGGCACAGCCTATTTACAACATAAACTGACTCCAGAATGGAAACATCCCCCCTTTGGCTGTCCTTGATCAAAAGGTTTGCAGCTGAGATAAAATACCATTTCAATCAGAGTTAAAATAATCAGTTTTCATAGTCCATCAGCACCATACCCCTCAGATCTGGGCTGTCCAGGAGCACAGCTGCATATCATGTCTCCAAAAAGAGCTGGGTATGGCAGGAGGGTGAGGTCTGGGAAGTAAGATGGTGAGAAATACCTCTGCAGACATGAGCTGCTGTTCCACAAACACCTCACTGCATTCACAGGGCTGCTTTCAGAAATCTGTAAGGTTTTTCAGTCCATCACACTATGTAAATCCCTTTTAAGCATCTAAATGCTACTGTGGCCAAGAGACAGGGTCAGGAAGAAGCAGGTTGGTTTATTGTGGTGGGATCCCACACAGCTCTACAAATAGCACTGGTAATCAGCTAAATTCAGGTTACAAGAGACACTGAGGAGATGCCACCACCTCTGTCTTTAAGGACCAGACAGACCTTGTGTGTCACTAACATTCAAGGTGGGAAGAGCCATGTCACAACATCTCCTCCTTCGCTGGGGTTGACCCCTTGCTGCACCAGAGATGCAGCCCCTGGGACAGCCCCGTAGGGGTGGGTGCAGAGTGGGTGCTAACATGGAGTGTCTGACACCCTCCATTCCAACCATCCTGCTCTCTGCAGCTTGTAGAAAGACCGTAAATAGGAATGAATTCAGCTAGGATTAACTCAATCCCCATCAAAGCACTGCAAGCTCTTGAAGTTTCCTCCAAAGCGCTCCCCGAGGCAGCGCAGCGTTCCGGCAGCACACACACATCGCAAGGCAGAGCGCACAGGCGAGCGCTGCGCAGCCCCGTGCAGCTCCTGCGTGTGTGTGCACTGAGCGGGAGCTCAGGAACACTCGAACACTCCGCGATTTCACACAATCCACCGGTAGGAAAACGAGGGGCAGCATCTGCGCGAGCAAAATATCCCCATCTACCACCATGGGCTGTAAGGGATCTTATCCCTCTGCCAGGGGATGTTCAGGGGGAGGGAAGGAAGGCAAGCAGCTGCCACAGCAAAGCTCTCAAAAACACAGGGAGCCTCTGACTCCGTACCCTGCTCCACTATGGAAAGCTTGACAGCCTCTCCCGATCCTCAGCCGGCTTTTCTTTTTCATTATAAAGTGATCTGGGAGTCGAAAGCCAGAGGAAAACCATGTCTCATCCAAGCAAACAGCTTGTTGTAACTTAATGTACCGAGAGAAGGAGGACGCAGGGTGGCGGCGGCTCAGCCCGAGCGGCTGCTGGGCTCGGCATGCAGCGAACGGCACAAGATGCCAAGCTGAAAGGAGAAAGGAGGCCACTTCCCATCCCTCGGGAGGACTCCTCTTCACTTGCAGTTGTTTTAATTACCCCTCTGCACCGCAGCATCGCTGCAGCCTGCGGGAAGCCACACTCTTCCCTGCCCTACGAACAATTTAGCATGTCACCACAGCCTCTCCTGTGACCCGCAGCCGCGGCTCAGACCCACCCTGAGCCACACCAGCCCCCTTAGTCACCAGCAAACGTTCAGCCAAGATCTTTTCTGACGTTTTCTGCCAGCGAATTTTGCATTATTTGAATCATCCACGCAGAGCACAGCAAAGGGTGGCACACTGGGAGAAACAGCCAGAATTACTCATGAGCTTTTTCTAACTTAAACTGCGATCTGTCAAAGAGATGAGTCGCACGTCGGTGTGGATGGCTGGGAGAAGCTCCTGCTCAGGCTGCAGCAGGGGCCGAAAAAAGGCAAATAAGCCATTTCTAAGCAGAAAGACTCAACAAGAGCAAGCATGCTACTCTCCAGCTTCATATGAGTTGTTTCATTCAGTGTTAATCACCCCGTTAAAAATTAAAGACCACCAAGGGATAACAGACACATCCTGCACTGCCACACTGCAGATACAGGATGGAGCACCTGGGGTAGGGATAAAGAAATTAAGAGGTGAAGGGCAACAGTGAGGTAGGGCTAAACTGTGGCAAATACATATACACATACAACCTGTTGGTCCAGAGTGCTAAATCCCATGTTCCTATCAATATTTTCTCACCATAAAAAATCCACAGAATATTCACTGCAGCCACAAAGAACAGATTTTTAGAGCCCAGCTCACAGGGTTCTCTTGAGGATAACTGTAGGGCAGAAAGCACTGGTCCCACCCACCCACGGGGCAGATGCTGACCTCAGACACTGGGATGGAGCAGTGCTGTGGCAGCAGATGAGGCCAAGCATCCCTGCCTGGGCAGCTGCAGCCCAAATTGCTGTATCCTTAGGAGAAGGTAGCAGGCATGCCAAGCCCCAGCTCCTGCAAACAGCATCACCCACTGCACACGCAGGTCACTGCTGGCTGAAGCTCTGCTAAAAACAAAAAAAAAACCTGGAAAAAAACACGCATCTCACTTCTATTGCTCAGCATGATCCAATGGAAAATTTCTCCCAGATCTGCAACGTAATGCTAATGACAGATTTATTTTTACAGCTATATGGTGAAGGAAGATGATCTCAAAAGACAAATAATTCTAAAATGGGCAACTTGACTCAGCAACACAGGGGTCTAGCTGAATATAGGGTACAACCTACCACGTACACACACAAAAAGTTGTGTGACACCACAGAAGAACAAAAACACTGCTTGCCCAAGGATGTCCAGGGGCTTGATCTGATCACAGGAGGGAAAAACACACCTCTGAACTCGGTGAAAGATGCACACAAGGAAGGACAACTGCTGACTTGGCTGACAACAGAGCCAGAACCACCTCCCCAACTACCCACAAACACAAGCATAACACCAGTGTGAAATGCCCCAAGGGATGCCAGACCAGAGAAACATTTATTTTTCAGATGCAACACCATTCCTTAAAATGAGAGGAAACTATAACCTCTAAACAGAGCCTTGTATTTATCCATGAGCACAATAATACAGATACAGGACCGCACACGCCAATGGCTGGGGCTGGAAGTGCTTCATGGCCAGGAAAACAAACACTTGTTGAGGTCCCAAGGGCAGGAGAAAACCTTGTTGGCTTTGCCTTGTTCAGCAAAAGAAGAGACTGTAAATGTAATATCACTGTTACAGCTTATCCATCCCTCCCATTGCAAAGAGCTACATCCAACATGGAGCTGATGCACCCAGAGGAAACTTAGAAATTTAGGAAATGTCACGCCAGCATAGCCCCATGCCTTCTCAATAAAGATCCCAAAAGATGAAGAATACTTTGGTTCCTTGAAAAGGCAGGGAGAAACAAGGGAGATAAAATTTCTCACAAAATTCACGTTTAATTATCTATCAGCAAGTAGATCCCTATTTTCATTCAGTCCTTCAGTGCTCAGCCCTGAGTAAAAGCACTGATGCCAACAGGGATTCTACCTACACTTGCACAGCACCAGAGACCTGTAAATGTTTGGATGTTGAATGAATGACAGGCAGGAGAGGAGATGGATGAGAGGAAGAGATGGGGATTCACTGCCATTAATAACAGCCACTGGTTTAATGTAGAACTAATAACCCCTCTGGCATGCTAAGCACAGCCCCTGGCTTCCAGGGTTTCTGAAGCAGTGGTCATTAGTCAAGCCAAAGCCTACTGCAGGGTAAATAAGTTAGATTGGGCCCCTAACTCATAAATATGCTGGGTTTTACTGAAAATTGGACACCAACATGGTGCAATGTGTAAAATTGGGACAATTAACCAAATGAGAAATGGGGTCCTTTAAGAGCAGTGTATGAACAGCTTCACAATTTCAATATTTGAGTTTTTTTCAGTCATTTGCTAAATGACTGAGGTGATGCTGTGTGCAGACACCACTCTTGACAGTGCAGCCAGGTTGGAAAAGCCTTTGGACCACAGATATTCTTCCAGTGCCAACAAGCCCCATTCTTGCCACCAGGGATGTTCTGCATTGTGTCACCCTTCAGCTTCCCCCAACAGCTTCTTTTTTCCACTTTACCCAAATTTTCTTATACTACTGAGCAGAAAACCATCTGCTGTGACGTTATGACAGGATAAACACAGCCCTACACAATGCTCACATTATTTCAGTCTCATCTCCTCAGCTGATGGTCTATTTTCCATTAATACAATTTAAACATTTACCTAAAAACTTTGAATTATTTTTGTGGCTACCTCCTCTTGCTACAGATAACTCAAGAGCCACTGAGAATTTTCTTCTCTTGTCAAACAACCCTGACCACTGTTGGGAAACCAACCAGCAAGTTTTTAATCCTCCTTGAGACTTTTTACGTTTCACTTGCTAAAGGTCCGTGATCAAAGGTTTGTGATGAGCTTACAAGGCACAGGGAACCGATTTGCTTTCAAATATTTTAAATATTTCATAATTCATTATATTCATAGCATAAAAAGTACAAGCAACCTCTTCAATCTCCCTAAGCAAAGCTAAAAATGTGGGGCAGAACCAAAGTTTAACAATTATAAGTCAAAAATATGGCCACAAATATAACAAATAAAATCAAAATGGCTCAGGGACAAAAGCAGGGCCTTCAAAAAGAAAGTAATTTGGCAAAGAACACACATGTATAAACATGTTCCTTTTATTCAGGGTGCTGCATCTGAATACTTATGAAACTGCCTCTAATAAACACTACTTCAAATTGAAAAAGGCACAATAGAAATGTAAGGCAGACAAGAAAGGTTTCCTATAATCCCAAGTGGTTCCAAGCAGACCTATTAGGCAGCCAGGCATTTTGAGTTTCATTTCAGCTCTAACTAAAGCACACGTTTTAATGCTGTGCTGCTGCTCTTGATTAAAATCAAACTCAAGTTCCTCATGTTTTTGGTTTAGCGCTTAGGATGGTGAGAAAACAAATTAAAAGAAACCCAACAAATTTTAAGAGAAGACTGAAGAAGAAATTAATTTATCAAATTAGCAATGTGCAGCAGCACTTCAAAACCCCAGAGAAGCAGAAAGGATGCCTGCAGGTTACTCCTTATGATACCAAACAGAGCAAATCCAATCAGATGAACATGCTGCTGGATCAGTCAGGCGAAAGCCACAGGAGTGGCAGAACAAAGTGAAAGATGTATAAAAAGAGGATTTTCTAAACCTATTGTACTGGTTTGAAACTGAGCTATTCCCCCCAGAGAAGATGACAGCATCACTGGTATGGCCCTGCAGAACAAGTTGTCCAAAAAAACCCTCAAAGACAACACAGGGGAAAAGTAAAAAAAGTTTTAATGAGAAATTAAAAATCATACTAGAATGTGAAAGCTGCAATGTTGCACTTAAAATAACACATCTCCATTCAAAAACCTATTTCCTGCACAGGACTGTAAACAAACTGCTCAATTTTAGCACGTTATTTCAAAACTCGTTGTCTTTAATGGTGTCACCATTGCTCCCTGCTTGATAATTCCCTTTCCTTCCTTAAAATAACTGTCTATGGCAAGAGCACTGACCTTCAGGAATAAGTGAATGAACAAGGAAAGCCAGCACACGACCAAACTGAAAACGATGACAGCAGCTATTTCAGGGCACGGAGATGAACAGAGGGAACAATATAATTATCTACATGTAAAATATGAGTGACACCAGCAGCAGACAGGAACTTCTGTTTGCCCAGTCTTGTGAAACATGAACGAGCTGCTGCTCAAAGGAATAAACAGACAGTGAAATAAAAACCCAAAAAAAGATTCTGTTTTTCTCAGCAAGTGATCAACTC
The DNA here is from genome assembly GCA_013397075.1 of Rhabdornis inornatus. Taxonomy (NCBI): domain Eukaryota; kingdom Metazoa; phylum Chordata; class Aves; order Passeriformes; family Rhabdornithidae; genus Rhabdornis; species Rhabdornis inornatus. The sequence continues at coordinate 462,996 of VWZS01004220.1, forward strand.
AAGATGCCACAGAGGCTGATTGCTTTGTCAGCACAGAAATTCACGACTTGCTTTTAAGACAAAATGACCATCAAGCCACACAAAAAGGAATAAAATACATGCAAAGAAAAATAGTATTTCAAAGGGAATTGTGTGCTTTTGAGCAGAAGGTATCACCAAAGTACAAAGTGAAGGGGTTTCATTAGGTGGTGCAGTTAACCCTCCTCTGAAAAATCTGCTCTTGGAGTTGTAAGTGGCAAGATAGGGCTTGATGGACTACAGCTCACACACTATTATTTTCTTTAAATATATATTACAAAAAGCTATTTTATACTACAGGTATATATACAAGCCAAAGACTAATGAAAACAAAGAGTTTATAGAAAAGATTTATACCCCAGCTCTCAAAACAGTTTAGGAGATCATTATGCCAAACCAGCTCTGTGGCTCCCACCTCATCATGCCAGTGGTTTCTGGCAGTTCCACAGACTGCACAGGAGAGGATGTACCAAGCAAAACACACTTTTGGTTTTCTTGGGTTTGATCTTCCTAGGAAATGTGGTTTTTTTGATGATTTAATCCTGCTAGAGAGCCTTGAAAGCAGAAAGAAGTCACAAATTTGCATCTCTATCCAAAGATCCTTCCCAACCCAGCTCCCACCATCAAGACAGAGAGCACCCTCCCAGCTGCCTCCGTGACCCCCCAGTTACAGCACCAGGATGCTTCAGGCACCTCACTGTATGACTCTGAAACAGCAGCACAAGGAATGATGTTGAGGAAAATGAGTCACAATTCCAAAAAGGCAGCAACCACTGCTTCTCCCCCAGCCAGCCCATCACAGGGGCTGCCAACACGAGTTGCAAACACTTCTCTTGGACAACTGCTTTCATCCCCCAGCTCCCATAACGACCTACTTACAAGTCATAAGGTTGCTTGCTGCTGAAATGCATATTAAACTCAGGACAGACAAAAAAAACCAACATCTTGCTCCATTTCAGGTCCAATTTTTTTTTTAATTTGATGTCTAAAAATGCTCCGCAGTCAAACACATTTCCGAGGGCACAGAGACCTAGAGATGCAAAGAGCAAAATGGCCTAGAGCTGCTAAGCAAAGTCTCTGTGCACACACATATTTTAATACCGGTATCTGCAAGAGAGACTCAGGTAGAGCCCACTGCAGGTAAGCTCTTGGGGCAAGGCAGAAGAGACAAGACCAGAAACTGAGAAACTCTTGCATTTTCATTGTTATTTCCTTGTTAACTGATACTACTCAGAGTAACTGGATAACTTTCAAGGCAATGCTTGGACACCAAATTAATGTTTGGCAAATCTAATTAAAAATGAAACTTACAAGCAAAACAGAAAAGTGGCTCACAGCATTTCTTTGCAGGAGCCTGAATCTCCACCTCAGGGCCCTTTATTAAGACCCGATACATTATTCAGACTTTTGTAGGGGTAAATGCCTGTGAAGTAGTATCAGGAACCAGCTAATTATGCATCATTACAGCAGGGGTATCTCCTTCATGGGGCAAGACTATTTACAAGGGCATGTACTGACAGGATAGGGGGTGTGGGTTCAAGTTCAAAGAGAGTACGTTTAGACTAGATAAAAGGAAAAAAATCTTTACTGCGAGTGTAGTGAAGCACTGTAAAAGGTTGGATGTGAATGTCACATCCCTAGAAGTGTTCAATGCCAGGCTTGATGGAGCTTGGAGCAACCTGGTCTAGTGGAAGGTGTCCCTGCCCATGACAGGAGGTTGGAACTAGGTGATCTTCAAGGTCTCTTCCAACCCAAACTGTTCCATAATTCTATGATTACTTCAATCAGAAAAGAGGACTAGAAGGAAGGTGTTCCTCAAACAATGATGTTTAGACACCACTGTGTCTAGTGTCACGAGCAAGCACTGCATGCTTACCACAAAATGGCTACTGGCAGTAAATCCTGGGTATCCAGGGGGCTTCAGTGCCTAAATCCTATCTTATCAAGCACTGGAGTGGCAGAGTTGCTTTCCAAATATGGCTTTAAGTTTCTGTTTTAAGCTTAAGATTTGAAACCCCTGTGGTTTGGCTCTTAACAGCTGCAAAAACCATGCAATCACTTCCCACCCTGTGTGGAGATCGATGACCTGAGAGGTTGGCACAGAGAGCCCCTCACCTCAGCCAGCCCCAGCACCCACATCCAGCACCGCTGCCGGATCCTCCCCCAGAACGCAGAGTATCCATTTCACACATCCCACAGAGCGCTCATCCCCCAGCACTGCCACGTGTCACACACGACTCCTGGCACTTCCCTCCTGCTGCCAGCGTGATGCTGCCTGGAACCCACCAGAACCTGCTGTGAGTCAGGCCTAAGACACTCGACACCTCAGCAGCCACTCTGCTCCCCTCCTTGTCAAGTCCTTTGACTCCAGGACAATTTTGAGAACGGAGACTTCAGCTAAGTGTTCTGCCATCTCAACAACAGAGACTGAGCCCTGGTAATCTACCAATCCTCTTCAACTAATTTATCTCCCCCATCTCATCAAAGCTCACATTATCACAATTATTCCCTTAGTACCAGCAGAACCATTGCTCCTGGTCAATGCTTTTCAGCTGCCAAAAGCAAAGATGCAACTTCTGTGCTTGGAGAAAGCCAGAGCAGTCAGGAGAGCTGCATGAGGAAGAGAAGGCATTACCTGGGTGAGGTGCGGGTTGGGGTTGAAGCCACACTGGTTGCAGACCTTGCTGTGACACTGGGTGCAGGCATTGAAGTTCGGCTGGCCAGGGGAGGAGGTGAGCTCTGTCGTCTTGCAGATGGGGCAGAGGGTGCTGCTGGGGAGAGGGGCAATCTGCGGGACGGAGTAGGGCGAGGTAGGGGTGCTGCCCCGGTCCGGTGACACCGAGGGAGACCTCCCCGAGCCCTGGCTCCTGGCGTCCACCTGCAGCGTCCTGCGCGGCCCCTCTGCCGCTGGTGCAGGCTGGCCCCGGCCCCTCATCTCCCGGGGGCTCTGGGAGCTGGCTGCAGCCTGTGCGAGGGAGGGGGATGGTGACCGCTGGCCCCCGGCCTGGTCCAGCTGCTCCGGTCTCCTCAGCGTGCTGAAACACCATCAAAACACACATAGTAAGCCCAGGTTTCAAACATTGGTATGCCAGTCAATGTAGATAACTGCTACAGCACCCTCTTCCCCTCAAAATCCCAGCTCAGCCAAGAAGGCACAGCAAAAGCCCACTGCAAACCAGGGAAATTGCTCAGCTCAGCAGAAGGATACACTTTACCTTACGAAACAAGGCACAATTTCAGCTTTCTCTTATATAACCCAGCAGCAGAGATGTAATTGAATTATTCGCTGTATTCTGAGTTGAACTTTAGTCAGAAAGTTGCACATAAAAATGTGTGTGAGAAGTTTGGGAAGCTCAGCCTCCTCCCAGCCAGGGCTTCCAGCACAAACTTCAGCACAAACTCACTGAAGAGGCAGCCACGACTCTGCTTTGCAGCCTACAGGGCTCTTTCTGCAGGGATGTGGCCAACATGCACTAAACCAGCTTCTCACAGCCTACTCTCATGAGTGGCTGTAAAACCAGAAGCCTGCAAAGAGCCTATTTATTAAAGGAAAATAGAAGCCTAATGGAGGGAGGAGAACTACTTGTACTTTCTCAGCTCTCAGTCAAAACCATGCAAGCCACAGGTGAAAGCAGCTAAAGGCTTGTTTCCCAGGGGCCACAGCAGTGGGAAATCAAGAGAGAGCACATCGGCTCTGCTTTAGTAATCAGTACTGAAGTAGCAAACAGAGACAACAGCGGCTTTGCGGGCTGGCTGCCCCCAGCTGAACCCTCTTCTGGGTGAGTCTTGGCTGGGCAAAAAAAACCAGCTGGGATGACTCTGGTCACCTGGACAGGGCAATGAAACCTCCCTGTGAAACCAGAGCTATTTAAAAGGAACAACCCTCAGGTCAGCATTGCACCCACTGCTTGTTCGGCAGCAGTCCCACAGTTCCATAGCCTGTGTAGGATGCTCAGCACCCCACAGTGCTGAGGGATGCTCCTGGCCATCCCAAGGAGTTCTGGAGCAGCTCCAGCTGCAAGAGCTTTGAGCTGTTGCGCTGCAGAGCACAGCATGACAGCCCCACACCCTCATCCTATGTGGTTTCAGGGCAGGGACCCTGTGTGCTGCTGATGGATCACAAGTGCATGAGAATGCATCTGTGATGGAAAATACTTATCTAATTACCAAATAATTTGGTCCATGTGCTTATCAGTAATGCCCACAAATATTTCTGGAAAAGGCAGAAGCCCTAATGCCCTCACTACCTGTGATCTACAGCTGTTTAAGGAAAAGTATTACTCAGAACCTCACATTTAATATATTGTTGATTTACCCAAGCAGGGTCTGACCTTATAAAGGTTTAAAAAGGGAACTTAAATGCATAAAACTAATGAAATTCAAAGTGCATGTTGCCACAGTAATAGAAAATCAGATGAAAATAAATAGTAAAATAGCACTTTGGGAATACTTTCTGGCTGCAGGTTGAAACCCACTTCTCTGAAGACAGAATCACAATAATAATAAAGGAAAGCACTAAGGGAGGGAGTGATTGCTCTAGACTGACAACTGCTCCTGGCCCTGCAATAGGCACCTGCCATGAATGTTGTTGGCATGTGATGCTCCTCCATTGTTAATTCTGACACCCTTCAGTTCAGATTTGGGGTTTGCCTCCTGATGTCGAGGGCTGCAGGGCTACTACCCCATAAAACACATAAAACCATCTGTAGCTGGTGGAGATTAGAGAGCTCAGCCCCAGACACCAGAAGGAAGTACTGTCAGAAAGGAAAATGCATCTTCTCACCTTAAATTTAATATTTCTATAAAACTCCCAGCACTTAAGTATTAGATACACACTATCCTAATGATGTATGAAACAACTCTGAAATAACATTATATGGTCAAATAAATATTTGTTGTTTGGAATAGCAGAATGGTTATTCTGCCCACAGAAGCTGTGGCTACCTGATCCTTCAAAGTGTCCAAGGCCAGGTTGGATGAGGCTTGGAGCAACCTGGGATAGTGGAAGGAGTCCCTGCCCATGGCAGGGGGTGGAATGAGACGGTCTGTAAGCTCCTTCCCATCCCAAACCACTCTGTGATTCCATTCCACTGCAAATTTCAAAAATCAGGGTTTTTTCCCCACTTGATATGAAAAAAATATTTGCCACCAAGTAGGAATTCTGACTCCATCAAGCAGCTGTCAGGTACCACACAGACAAGTTCACATTTCCACACAACATGGTAGCTCTCTTGGAAATGCAAAAGCCCATGAGGAACAATACACCAGGTGCTGTTATTTTGCCCTGAGTCTCATTGCTAGCACATAAATCAGAGGAGGGTGGTTGGATGCTCACTGTCTGACAGGTCAGTGCTGCTCCAGAGATGCTTTCCCAGCCTGGGCTCGAGCTCCCTGCACCTTTTCAAGTGCTGAGTAATGCTGGGCACCACCTCCATCCCATTCCCAGCAGCAGTTTCACTCCATGCACTTCTACCAACACTGCATTTATTTATTTTATAATTATCCAGGATGCCTCAATCCCCCCATGATACAGGCTGCACTGCCTCTCACTTGCACCAGTTGAACATACCCATGGCATTTTAAGACCAAAAGAAATCATCTGCTCTGTCAAATACAGTAACTCAATCCAGGAGAGATGCCTCAGGAAAGAACATGAGAATAGTCATATGGAATCAAACACAGGCCCACGCTCACTGCATCTTCTGTGAGGATGATCCAATACTTGTATGATTTGTACCCATCTATGAATCCCGTTTTTTTTTCTTTTTTGTTACAAAAGCCCAAACTGCAGCTCAGCCCTATTTTGTTTTTTTTACAATTATCACTATCACTGATAGTTAACTAGCACTGGGCTGCTAACTGGTTCCAGAGAATTTCTCCCAATTCCACCAGAGCATCTGTTAACAATTAAACTGGAATGCCTTAATAAAACAGGATTTTCCCCATTTCATGAGGGATGTATTGATTTTGCACTGTCCTAATTGCTGAATTAGAAATATTGGGTGATACGGAGTCAAAGATCTCTGTAGGATCCAAACTCAGCAGTGCTCTCCGTTACCAATGGAGTAGTAATTTGGTACAATTAAAGAACATCAAGTGTTTGAGTGTATTAACAATTATACTGTTAAAGTTGTAATTTATGATATTCTATGAATGCTTTTTATCACAGGAAGGGCAGGCAGGCAGCTCTGCTCACCTGCCCACAGTCACTGGGAAGGTGGACAGCTGGAAAGATATTGTTTCCTTCTTTTTTCATTGTTTTTAAATTGAACAATGGTGTCTTCTAGCTTTCTAATACTCCCTTCATTTTCTGGCACAAAGCTAAGTAAGTACCCACAAAAATTAACTCTCAGCTCCGTGAAAGAGAGGAGGCAAAGCTGCAAGGTTACTGCCACAGAGCCCAGAGCTAAAAATCGCCCTGAGACATTAATCTATACCCAGCTCTGCCTCTCCATCAGATACTTCTCCTGATTAGGACTTCCAGAACTTCCCTAGTTCTGGAACAGACTCGGGAACAGACATGGATATGCAACCAGCCTTTCTGTTTAGAGCTGATGCAATGCCCTGGGAGGAGATGGGTAAGTACTGAGAGGGAAGAGCTGCCCAAGATGATCAGAAGCATGAACAGCACAAGGAAAACCAAGGGTCAAAGCCATTCCCCACAAAACCAAGCTCAGCAGTGTAAGATGTCACAAGAACCTCAGATTTTTTATGCCTGATTTTTTCCCTAATGTAAAAATTATGTTTTTTCATTAAAATTACAAAAATTGGGAAAGCTTTAAAAGCAAAGTCCTACTTACAGCCAAAACAAATGCTAGACTGTTTGCTGGTTAATATTTAATTTCAGAAAAGCATGATTTGTCCTAAACCAGTCTTTTGATGCTACAGCAGCACCAGGGAAAAGATGTCAGCAGCATCAATGGAGATAAAAGCAATGCAATGACGTAGCACTGGTTTACAATTCTGTGCCAGTAAATTGGTACAGCTTTCTTATTTGGGAATTCCCAGGTAAAGTCAGGGTCTGTAGGAGGGAATTGCCCTAATTTAACTCAAGTAGGTTCATCAATGCCACTAAATTTTACAGGCAAGACCCAGGCTTGGAGCCAGCATCCCAAGAGATGTCAATGGGCCCTTTTTCACATGAGGTGCTAACTTGGGAGCAAACTTGGGAGCAATAACCATGACAAGGTAAATGCCAACACTGTTAATGTCTCTGCTGTAAAATCAAGCAATAATGATATCACACAAAATCTACATGCATGGCTGGTAAATCAAGTCTTGTTGACTTGTGTGGGAAAGTTCAAGAGACAGCATTGGTTTTCTACTGATTTATTGTTTTTTGTCTAATTTCACATCCCTGCCTTGATCACACTGGCCACATCCACATGCTCAGTTGCCACAAAACTCTGGCAGTGATTCCATCCACAGGAGCTTGGCATTTGTGGTCTGAGCAAATCCTTCAGGAGCTGCAGCCCTTCTATGCAACTGAGAAACACAGACTGCATCCCTTCCTCTGCCTGGTGCTAAGGAAAATGGGTCCTTGCTTGCTGGGCAACTGATCTAATTACTGCCTTGGAGTAGATAAAAACCATGAAAATAAGTGGCAGTGTCATCATGATTTTACAATCTGCATGCCCTACTCAGGCTTTCCAAAGAGGAGCTCAGTTTGTCCATGGAAGGGAGCTCCCAGCTTCAAATCTGGATCAAAAATCAGCAAAATGAGGACAAGCAAGTCTTTTCTGCTAGTAGAAAAAGAAGATGGAAAACTGGACAGAAAAAGAGGGAAAATTACTTTTATCTGCAGTAAAACCAAGGGGATGAGCAGCAAACAACTCAAAGTATGAAAAGAGATGTGAAGAGGCTCACACCCAAAAGAGGGAGGCTGGGCTCACCAACAAGAATTAGAGCTGCTCAGCTGCGAGCAGAGATTTGACCTAGTTGGTTCGACTGAAACCTGATGTGAACATCCACATGACTGATTTTAAGAATCACTGAGTATAACCTATTTAGAAAAAAAAAACAGGTAGCTAAACAAGCAGGCAGTTGTACTCTAGGTCAAAATGGCACTGGGTTTGACTTGGAAAGACATAATTCTGAATGGTTATGAGTGAGCAAAGGAACAGCACGGGATAATAGCAAATGTTAGCTGGTATATACTGCCTGTCAGCAAGTCTGACTAGAAAATAGGACAACCCTTTTAATAAATAAACAGAAAAAGAAGTGTCTGATAAGGAGGGCCTTAGGTTTCAGCTCCATGCACTGAAAATCTCACACTAGTGATGCTTGGATATACCCCGAGCTTGGGTGTTTTATTGAGGGCAGCTTTGTAGCTCTATAAAGTCCTACATCCAATAGAGGGAATCCCGTATCAGGCCCTGCTTTGACAAAAAAAAAAACAACCCAGCAGTTACAGAATTAAGCACCTGCTTAAATTCAAGTGCCCCTGAATTAATTACACTGATGTCCATGCTGGAGGTGGATCATTCTGGAAATGTGTGTACTGGATGGTTTAAAAACAGCGAATGCCACACAGCTGAAATCAAAACAGAAAATACGAAATGGTGACTATAAACTGTCACAGAGTATTTTATTAGATGGCAATACAAGCACTCTTGTGAAAGGCCACAGTGTTTAATGACTTGCTTTCGTGAGCAGTAGAAAATCCCTGTTCTCCTGCAGCTTTGTGCTCCAGGGTTGCCTTATCCCTGTCAAATAAGATACAGCTTCTGTCAGGCATTTTCCCAGTGACTGAGGCATTCCTAAAGCACATCTCCTGATGCTGACAGTGTACTTGAGCTCCTGCTCCAGGCTTCAACCCAATCTGGTAATCATGCAGGTCCTTAACCTCCACCCTCATACCTGTTCTCATAAATACAGACAAATGTGACATTCTTGAGCCCTCTGCCTCGCTGTTACACCCTGCTGGGGCTGGGCTTCAAGGAGGGGCTGAGAGGCAGGCTGTGGCACAAGCCACTGGCAACCAACACACTAAACTAACAACGTTCCCCAGGGGGTGGTGCTGTTGTAGGGTGAGCAGCGCTGCATGCACGGTGTGCCTGCCAGCTTCCTCCTCTGGCCCTGGTTCTGCAGGAGATAACACACCTGGAGTTGCTGATGGTTTTCCCCTTTGTTTAAAACGCCACCCATGGAAAGGTAACAAGAACCAGCAGATTCGCGGTTAACACAGTTACCACAAACTAGTTATTCTTCATCTTAACACCATGTCTATTTCAATCCAGAATAGGCAACAGGAGAACACATCAATGTCACTCTTGCTGCTGTTCTGGCAGGCACGGCTGTTAAGAGGCATCTGCCATCTTATTAGCAGAATCCTATATACCAGAATAGGGGTTTATGACTGATTTAAGCTCTAAATAAGCATTTACTTGCTTATTTTCATTCCCACACAACTGCCTTTTTGTAAAGGTTTGTGAATCATTATCATTTGCAGTAGGACTAGATGATTGTTGAAGGCCCTTCCAACTCGAAATATTTTATTTTCTACCCTATTTTATTCTATTCTGTTGTTTACCATTCTAATTTTGCTATGTGGCAAGCAAATATGTAAATTACACCTTATTTGGCCCTGGTTGAGCCAAGAGCAATTTCCCTTACAGCACTTTGCAATATAAAACCAGAGCAGTGGCTGCTCCTGCTCACCAGCAACAACATCCCAGACCTCTCCAAAGAACCCCAAGGTCAGATGTCTATTAGACACCCTACACAGACCACAATAAATATCTGCAATTAAATGCAAGGCAGCTGATCCCTATAGAGTCCAGAGCAGCCTCTATGAACCCCAGGACCTGAACTGGAGGCAGGGCAGAGTTTTGCATCTGCCACATGAGCTCTCACAAGCCAGAAGGTCACTGAGTGATCTGCAGACCACCACATGCTGCTCTGGGGAGCTGCTCTTTCAGCTGCTGATGCCCAAAACGTGTGGCCACCACTGTCAGGATCTTGGCCAAGCCCTTCAGAGCCAAAGGCAAACGAGCCCAACAGAAGAGTCGGCAGGTAATGATCTCAGTCCCATATGTATCAGAGATCACTTCCCAGATAGCTTTACAGAAGCAGGCACTATAAAAGTACAAAGATTTGAACAGGGTCTCCTATTTAAATGATATAATTGTTGCTGAGAATATTAATGATCTTGAACTTCAAAACATTAAAATATCTCAGAAGTAAGTGCAGTATCCAATATTCATTCTACTTCAGCGACAGGGAAAATCTATTTCCTCTGTGACAGCTGAAAACTACACATAAATATTCCAGAGACAGAGTAGAAGCCACCTCTTGATCACAATGCCATCAGCTGCACAGCATGAGAGGAGCTGTACAGCTCAGTGATGAGAACCAGGAAAGTGCAGGTGCAGAGCCAGGGTTTCACCATGCCTGGGATGAATACAGAGACCCTAGAAAGGCTATGGAGCATCTAATCCCTCTCTGCCTCTCTCTGGGCACTTAGGAGGCATCTGGAAGATCCAAGACCAGAAGGAACATTACCTCATCCAGTGAACGGGTGCAGTTGGAAGGTCAGCTTTGGACCTCCAGTGCAGGTAAAGCCTTGGAGTCTTTGGGGAGACCTGGAGGGACAGGAGGCATCAGTCACCCCAGCTGCTGGACCCGAGGACACTGCTGAAGGGGAGAATGCTCAGCAGGTCTGGGGTCATTAAGTGCCCCTCGTTAAGCATTAATTCGGGTGATGCTGACAGTGGCCATACTGCAGGCTGGACAGGAAAGCGAGCTGCTGCCTGCAGAGCTCCTCTCCTCTTTACTGCAGGATTTGGAAGATCTGCAATGAATGATGAAGAGCTGTGCCACAGAGTTACGGCCCTGCGACCAATACCAAGGAGCACGTAGGGAAATAGCAGCTAAAACAGGGATAAACATCCCCAGGAGCCAGGGAGAGGTGTGGGCTGGAGCCATCTCTTCCATCTGATTTCTACTCAGCTACTTGATGTGTCGCCTCCATATCCTTCCCTGGTACAACTGATTGCTATGAGCAAGTCATTTATGTGTGTTAAAATTACAGAGCCATGACAATCTTGAAAATACTGTGGGCAACAGAAAGGACAAGGATGCTGGGGAGAGTAGCCCAGGCAAGGAGCAGCCGCTCCCCTCAGCCTGCATCCACTCCCATCCTGCACCTTTGGCAATTAAAGGGTAGAAGAGCTGATTGCTGCAGTCACACTTAACTGAAGGCCTTTGTCCCAGGAAAGCCAACACCATGAATTACTGCTCTGTATTTAGGAAATGCCAGCAAAGCTGAAAGATAAACCGTGGCATGAAGCTAAGGAATTTTTATGGCACACGGCTGGTGAAAGCTTACCTTGTAAATCTATGATTATAACCCACGCCCGCCCTCCTTGAGAGCCTCTCTGATTTTAATTAGCAGCGACACAATTTTTTGTTTAGTTTGTTAGCTATTCCCTAAAGCAATGCAGAATGAAACTGCTCTGGACTTAATCCTGTGACAGGAACACACCTGCTCTGAGAATCCAAACCTCACACACAAACTTGCAGTAACAGTGACTGTAATAGACTTGGCTTCAATCTATTTGCAGGACTAGAAAAAAACCACAGAAATTCACATGATTACTATAATTTTCAGATACATCTGGGAACAAAAAAAAAGAAGAGAAAAGGTGAGAAGGTTTGTTAGAAAGAAATTAAAAGCAGCAGGTGGAAGGGTAAGAAAGGGAAGCTTCCACGGCACCTGTTAGCAAAACATGCACCATGAAGAAAAGGTTTAAGACATGGCCATAACACAGCAATATCATTAAACAACCAAGCTACAGGAGTAAAAGGCAGTACTTAGACAGAAAGAGCATCTCAAGTAGGAGAATTGTTAAGATAAAAATCGAGAAATAAAGGGGGGGGAAAAAGTAATAGAAGATAAAAATTAAAGGGAATCCTTCTTATGGGATAATAACTTATCAGGATTTAGGACACCAAGGATAGAGGCAGATGGTCAGGTTTTCGCAAGTAGAGGTGCAGGATCTTGCCATGGGATAAATGGGATCTTCATAAATGGCTTGGGAAGGAGGGTGGATAAAGAAAGGACAAGTTTGCTGAGCCATGCAAATTTATTCAGAGCATTCAAAGCTAAAGCTGAATGCAAAGAGCTGTAGAAGGCTCTCCTGAACTGGAAGTCTCGAAACATCACGGCAGGTGAAATCCAAGGTCAAGAAATGCAGAGTAAGGCACAGAGAACAACCATAGCCACATGAAGTGATGGGTTCTAAATGAGACACTGATGCTCTGCAAAGAGTCCTGCAAGCCATGTTGGACCATTCTCAGAAAACAACAATTTAATGCTCATCCACAAATATAGAACAATCCACCCCCAAAAATACACAAGTTATTTTGGGGAAAATGCATTTTGGAAAGCAATTCAAAGAGAAGAGCATTGGCAGCTTGACTTGCTTCTGGCTTCCTTCCTCACAAAGAATGGCACCAAAGTCTGGTTTTGCAATTCTCCCTTTTGCATTCAGGCTTGACTCTGTCCAAGAGCTGGATGGATTCCTGCAGGTGCTGGCTGGCTGCACAGAACTAATCCAACACAAGTTTGTCACAGGTGGGTAAAAAACGGGTCAATCCAGGGGTCTGGTTCCAACAGGTCAACATCCCTGGTGACACCCACACCACCCAAGGGTCCCCACACTTCTATGAAACCCCCAGCCACAAGAAGATGGTATTCAACCATCAAGGAACTGGGAAGACTGCAGGGCCCTTTTTTGGACGAGTGCCACCCATGCTCCAAAATTAAAAGCCAATGCAAAAAAATGTATCATTATCCATCTCCATGACAGCTTGAGTCAACTAAACTCAGCCCAGAACGAAGAACAACACTCATTCCAGGCATAAAAAAATAGGAAGATCCATCAGAAAGAGAAGCGCTGTTAAAAAAGAGGCAGTAATGACAGACCAGAAAGAAACTGGTTTGTATTTTTAGAAAAAGGAAAGAAAAACACAGTTAAAAAGCAATTTCCAAGAGAGGAAATCAGAGTGCCATACTGCAGAGAGACAGGCAGCTCCTGGTGAGTACACAGCAACCAAAAAATCCTGACTTTGCACCCTCATTTGTCTGAGTGTGGGAAAATGAAACACAAGACCTTTTTTTTCGTGTGTGTTTGTGACAAACCACAGCATTTTTATCCATCCTGCAGTTCGTGTCTTTGCACCTCTATGCATTTTGGCTATCCCATAATGGTCCCTTTAACTCTTCCTCAGGCCTTAGGTCCTTCATTCTATTTTATTGTTGTTGCCTCAGGTTACCAGGAGAGTGAATATCCGAGGTGTGGAAGAGCAATCAAGAGATCATTTGGGCAGGAAATGGCTGAGGAAACAGCCATCAACTGATCCCCCACAAAGAGCTCAAAATACAGCACGTGTAGAGGGGTACACGGAAAAACTGATGAGCCCACACTTCCCTGTGAGGAGGAGAAATCTCTGTGCAACACGGCCAGATGCCTTTAAACAAAGTCTTCACATCAGGTTGTGTTTCTCAGAAACATTTCTCAGCTGTCCCTCCCTGACATTCCCCACACCAGCTCATAGGGTACAATAATGTCTGTTATTTAAGGCTGTGGACACTGCCCGGGGGCTGGCACTGGATGGGCTCAGTATCAGTGTTTGTGTGTCTTAGATTTGCACTTTCTGGTTTTCAGAGATTTGAATTGGAATGGAAAACCAAACTCAGAATTATGTTTTTATGTGTAAAACTCATTATTCATCACAGGAAAGGAAACCCAAGACACAATACATTACCAATACTGTCAGAGACACCATCAACTTCAATATCTCAAGCTGTTTAGTTTAAATGTACTTTTGAAATAGGAGAGTCTGAAATTCCCCTGCCGAATTCTTCATAGGATCAAAGGAAAACATTCTCCAGCTTCTGCAACTCTTTGAGGCACCTTGTCCCTGCCTGCATTTCCCTGCTGCACACACCTCAGTGCAGAACATCTGTCCCCAAAGAGATGGAGGCATCTGCAGATTTGATGTATCTGTCCTTGCAGAACCCTCGGAAGGCTTAGCTTGGCAGAAATGGCAGTAGGTAAAATTTAAGGCTGAGAAGTTTAGTTGGTAAGTGAAGCAAATTTTAGACATGTTGAGAAACAGGAGGCACTTTATTCCTATCCAGAGCAGCTGGTTGGTTTTTGTTTGGTATTTCAAAGAAAAAAAAAAGGTGTGATAATTTGTCAATTCAGTGTTTGGACCTATATTTTCACTTAATAATAAATCCAAATTAAATTGGTAATCATGGACATGGGTTGCATGAAACTGAGTTGTACAGCAAAGAAGAATCCTATCCTAATCCATTAACGAGTGCTTAACATCCATTAACAATATTGGCAGGAGGAGGAGAGACTGGAAGATGAGGAAGGCAGATAAAATAAAGCAGAAAAGGGATGTCTAAGGAGACATTTCTTCAGTTTCCTCCTAGAGGGATGTTTCTGGATGCCTTATTTTTGCCAGGTTGAGGTAATCACTGGCATATAATGTAGTGATAGGGATCATCTTTTCCACTCCAGCAGGAACTGATGTTCTGTTGTAACTGCAGTGTGTGTAACCAGTCAAAACCTCATCTAATATAGGGGTAAATGGGCTCTGAAAATCACCACCATCACAAAAGGTTCTATATAATACACTCTATATAAACAGAAACAACTTCTTTTCTTGGTGTGCTCCCCAGCTACAGGATTCCCAAGCAAAATATCCACAACTTAGATATAGGTGGGAAAAGGAGAAGGCTTGGATATTTTCACTCCTTGGGACTATAGATGTGCCCTGAATACAAAGGATGGTCTGTTTCATAGGGATGAGAGCAATACCCAGCATCACCTCCTCACGTATGCCAGTGTCAGGAGTATTTATGGAAAGCTGCCGCTGCTGCCTGGCCCCAACACAATGTGCTCCAGCACTATCTGCTCCAGACATCTCACAAGTTCATATTAGAGCTGGTGCAGCCCACGGATGTGTTTGAGACCGACAGCACCTCCCTCACCCTCCCAAGAGCCATTCCAAGCAGAGGAGAGCAGAGAAGATCCAAAAGGGCAGCATTCCAAAGGGCTGCTACCAATGCTTGCCCAGAGTGTTGAGAAATCCTGCAGTGAGCGGGGAAGAAGAAACTCAAATTATGGTGGCTTACCACTGGTGGACAGGAGACAACAAAGCTGATGCATCTGAGAGAAAATATGGGAAAAATCTGCACACTTGAAGGACAACATGGGCCTCTTTGTGTCCTACTGCTAGTCCGACAAGGACTACATCAATGGGTCTCAAACCTGGAACCCCATGAGTTTTGGACTGGAAATAAGAAACACTGCAGAAGTTCATAGAATCACAGAATGATTTGGGTTGGAAGGGACCTTAATGATTATTTCATTCCAACCGCCCTGCCATGGGCAGGGACACTTGCCACTAGACCAGGTTGCTCCAAGCCCCATCCAGCCTGGCCCTGGACACTTTCAGGGATGGGGCAGCTACTTCTCTGGCAAGTTACTGCAGATGAACTACTGAAGTAGCCTAGAGCAAAATTCAAATGGAAAACATTACATTTACTCCTTCCTGTCGACTTGAAGGTTGTTGCTGAGCATGATGAGAACAGTTCAGGCTGTGACCACCTCGGGTGTTTAAGCCAAGCAGACCAAACGCAGCCAACCAAGGCAACAAGTGCTGGCACTGCTGCAGCACAACCCTACCTGCAAAAGCTGCAAACCAGCAGTTTGGTTAACTGGGAGGCTAGTGTTAAAAAAAAAAAAAGAGAGAGAGGGAGAGAAAACCCAACCAAACAACAATTTGCCTCCCTAAGAAGATTAATAGGTGCATTTAAAGAAATCAGGCTGTAGGCTTAATGAGAGACAGGCAGCAAAATCCTGAATGTGAGACCTCCTACAGTTTTTCAGTCCAGCTGTACAATCAAATAATAGTTTATGTAACTAGGATTGAAAAAAAATAAATTAAAAGTAATTTCATGTTTCATCAAAAGAAAAAGTACAGTTCAGAGTCAACATGGAAAAAGATCTAGTTCAGCCCCACATTTTCCCCAGCCTTTCATAAGCTTTGTATTATCAGCTGATTTGGGTTTTTTTTCACAAGACAAAGGCAAATTACCAAGTCCCTTAAGAACTTATTATACATTGCCAATTTTCAACTATTCCTATTTTATAACGCATAAATTCACATATCTATAAGTGAAATGTTTTCTTTAGAAGATGAAAGAAAAAAAAAACACACGTTGTTTTTCCTTGGCTGCAATCTGTTTTTTGGTTAAATAATAAAAAAAAAGGGTGGTTAGCAGCTACAACATGTCAATCTTTGCAAGTAATTCCCACGCACAACTTCATCCTTTTGCAGACATTAAATATGGCAAAATCTTTTCGCACTCCTCATGTCTAGACTGATGAAGGAAAGGGACAAGCTACCAACAGACTCTATCTTCTACTGGAAAGTCCATGGTAGACCCATTTGGGTCTCAGGTGGGTTGTCAAGAGCATCAAATCCTTCTGGATTCATTCAATAGCTGACAAAGGCACGCCTCACATCGACTTCAGACCCATATACAACATCCAAGGATGGAGCACCCCGAGAAGAAGCACCCTGAGACCACATCCGAAGAGGGTGCATACTCCAAGCATCTCCTAACAGAGCTAAAAAATCCATAAATAAAGGCAAACTTCAAAATAGATCTCCCTATTCATGATGCTACAACCCTCAGGACTGGTCCTGCAAAGGATGTCCACCGGAACCAGGCTCTGAGCCTCTCAGCAGTTGGAAAAGCCCGTGAGCCCCCAAGACCAGGAAAGATTCAAGGCTAGAAAGCAATGTTCCACTGGTGTTCAAGGAAAGAAAGAGAAAAAAGGTTTAGGGGCTGCTCTCAGCTATTGACATCTGGCCTCTGCAAGTGTCCCTGCCCTGTAAGGCCTCCAGCACTCTGGGCTGGATGGAGGAGGGCTGAAATGTGGGATTTTGCCACATCTGCACCAAATGACATTTTGATTCACGGTGATTTTTCTTCTACGCCCTTCAGAGGAGCTGTCAAATCCTCATCTGAAAGCTGTTCAGCGTGGGAAACTGCTTTGTCATGTCTGAGAGCCTGTGGTCCCTGTCAGGTCCTGGAACCGAGTGAAGAACTGTCACACATGCCCAAAAACCCTCAAAATTCTGCAACATTTGTCAATCAGCATGGATGCGTTTTCTATGCAGCATCTGCTTGCTCTAAGTTTAATTATGGTAATCAAATAAGGGGAAACTCTCCAAGACAGCAGGAAATGCTCTTTTCATGAGGACCTAGACATGACCACAGAAAAGGTCCAAGCGGCTCTAATGTCCCAGACCAAACTACCCCAGCTCTCTCAGCCTCTCTCCATAAGAGAACAGTGTCTCATTTAAGATCTCAGTCATTATCTCGTTAGTGGGGGTGTGATGGGGTGTCCAATGGTGTCTGTCAGCAAGTAAAGGCCCAGAGGTTTCCCCCAGCCCTGTGCTTCCACCTTTCCCCAGCAGTACCTTGCACACGCCATTGCAGTCACTTGGTTCTTGGACAGCTGTGCCCATCTCAGGGAGCAGTAACAGTCCCCACAAAGAGATGTTCATCTTGTTACTCTAGGGTGAAGGTGTAAAGGCTCTTCTTTCCTGTGCTAAGGACAGCAACAGGAGAGAGGTCTGGGAACAGACTGGGCAGAAGAGGGGTTTGTGCTGTAGCTCCTCTTAGAAGATGCTTAATGCGCTCTACTGCATTAAATACACAAACATTTTTCTTCTATAGACAATGACCTAGAAACACAACTAAATCATTTTCGAAAAAAGAGAATGAACCAAACTATTTAATCACATCTTCAGGGGGGAATGAAGGCAGTAAGAACAGCTAATCTGCTGCTTATTACAGAAACTATGGTTTTGGACTGAGGGAGACTTTGTATATTCAGAGGCAAGGGTTTTATTTAAACCTTCTGTGATCATATATCCCATTATGTTGCCTGGTAAACTGCTTCTACACTTATTTATGCTCACTGTTAACACACATTTCATCACCATTTGGCTAGCATGGGCCTCTGAACTGCAGAGGTGTGCCTTTGCTAGCTATCATAACCATCTTTACCTGCCAGAGCCAGCAGCCAGGCTGGAGAGCACATTCCCTCCCCATCTCCAGCCAAACCACAGCACTTCAACAAATAATAAGAGAAAACAAAATAAAAATTGCATTTAGAGGTGCTTTTCTTGACTTGTCTCTGGGAAGCTCAACATGGGCAGGCAGCTGCTGTCTCCTGCCCTCCCAACCCACTGTCCCCAGTCTGTTAATGGGGCTGGGGTCTCTCTTCAAAATCAAACACACGCTAGGAAAGCTGCAGAGGCCAAGAGTGAGCGAGACACCAACATCATTGTAGTTAAGTCATCTTTGGTATTAAACATGAACAGAGCACCTCATGAACATCCCTTCCAGCCATGCCATAAAGCACAGGCCAGCACTAATAGGGTCCAGCAATGCTGACTGCTCTTGCAGGCTCCTGAATAGCACATTGGAGGTGCTGGGTGCCCTCAGTGAGGAGCCAGCTCACCAAATTCATAAAAACTTCCCAGCATCAGTGACAAGAAGAGCAGTACCATGTGCTCAGCAATGACTGACAGGCTGCACAGCAGCACCTCGGGGGTCACACCAGAGCTCAGCACCTCCAGGCACCAAAAAAGACAAAGAAACTTGTTTGTAGGAATAGTCGTGCTCATAGACTGATACAAAAATAACAAATCTGTCATTCAAACAGACATTTGAAAACACAGTGATGGCTCAACAGCAACAATCTCAAATTCAAGAAGAATAACAGTTTACGATGTGTGGGACCAGGATGACCATCAGCACTTGCTGTCACTCACTAGCCAAAAAAAAGCCCCAAGGAACATCCTGGAGCAGCAGCACTCAACAGCAAAGTTGACGTGATAATCTTACTGTCACATTTAGTGAAAAACCAGAATGCCTTTGCCATTAAATCGTTTCCCCCCACTGAGGTACCTGCTCTTGGGAAGCACTCTTTGCACCCTGACTGCCTGTCCCATCCTTCCCAAGGGGCACCTCATACACTAGGAAATTAGCCTGATATTGGAAAAGGATTGCTGGAAAAACACCCTGGGCCAGCCTTGGTGCCAGCCATAGCCGGGGAAGCAGTGAACACAGCTGTGCAGAGGGGCTGTGTGGCAGGCAGACTGTGGTGTTCTGCCAGTCCAGATGCACATCAAGTATTCCCCAAACTCATATAAACTGCAGGAATATGCCACAGCACTGACTATCTGTTTGCACTGAATCGGAAACATGATGGGAAACATCAAATATGTGCCCAATTCACAAGCAGAGAAAAGAAACAGCTTCATTCCAGCATGCTGGAGAAGCCGAAGTGGAGAGGCAGAAGCCAGCTCAACACGAGCAACAATGTGGAGGGACCCACCAGCCCCAATAGACGTGGTCACTTGAGCTGCAGCTCCATTCCTGAGCATCAGCAAAAGAATCAGGGTTGTTTGGGTTGGAAGAGATCCAAAAAATCACCTAGTTCCAATCCCCTACCATGGGCAGGAACACCTCCCACTAGAAGGCTGACCATCGGCACTCAGCTTTCCAGTGCAAAGGAAGCAGCCCTGCTGTGGCTTCAAATTGTACCAGAAGAGGCCAAGGATTCCTCCAACTTTTCAACCACACAAGCTAACACAGCAAAGGACATCAATCCTTCCAAATCCTTCAGCATCCTTTCTGAACAGAAGTGGACACTGCAGGGACATCCCCGGGAGCCCCTCACCCAGCAAAGGCAAGGGGAAAAGATCCACGCCCACAGCGAACCATCCAGGCTGGTCCCAGCAGTGAGAAACCCCGACCTGTGAGGCAGATTGCAAATCTGTGTATTTGTTTTGGAAATAAAGGCATTAATAATTGATGCCAAACACTGTGAATATTGATGAGCACGTTCCCAGAAGAGGTTTTGGAGCTACTTAAGCACCCAGAATTGTGCCGTCTGGATTCAGTGCCCTAATGGCTGCTGTCAGAGCAATCACAAGTCTGCAAAGCACTGTGTCACAGCCAGCACTGCCTGCCCATCACAGGGGTAAAGATGAATTGAAGCCCAGTGGGGTATTTAACACTGCAAATATTTTGACTCGATCCATCATGTACACCATTTTCTATTCCTTTTACTTTTTGTTTTGCTCACACAAGTTTAATGACCTCAAAACATTGGATATCTGTTCTTCTCCTTCTCACTTAAACCCAGCCTCAGCTCCCTCCTGACCCTCCAAATGTCTTGCAGCAAAAAAACTAATGCTCAATAAGTGCAGAAGCATGGCAGGCTTTTCTAGAGTGCCAATTCACGGCTTAACCAGGGAAAAAACTATTTTAATATTTGAGGAAATTCCCAGCAATGCCTTTGATGGTGATGCCTCTGCCCCATCCCGTGCAAGGCTCAGAGCCTTTGGGGAGAGTAGAGCATGGAAATGAGGATGGAGCTGGCTCTCTGGGCTCTCCAGGTGAGCATGGGCCCTCTCTGCAGCCTGACTTCCCATCACACAGTCTGGTTTTATTTCTAGCACAGTCATATGAAAATGGACATCGACTGCTCATTTCTGCAAGCTTGGGGAAAGTGCCCATTTAAAAAGAAATAGGTAAAGTTGCTTTTTAAAAAAAAAAAATATCTTTATGTATAAAATTCTTATCTCTCATTGTGATGGTACTTTATGGCAAGCAAACAAGCACACTCAAGTGAGCTACTGAGAGGGTAAAAGAGAGCATCCAAACTGCAGTGGTTTGTCCAAAGTTTCTCTGATTTAAAGGGCTCTTTCTTTCAGTTCTGTTTCTCCTTTACTCTTCCCTATCACCAGATTTTTTACTTCAAGCTCCACCACTTGCCAAACAGAGCAATGCTGAATGTACAGCAGGGTAAACAGGATCAGCACTTGCCTTGCCATTGTTCCAAGCCAAGAGAAGGCTCTCAGGGAGCTCACAGCCCATGCCAAAGGTGGTACCACACAGTACTGGAAATATTCCCTCTTGGTCACTTCAAGACCTTCAGCTCACAGCAAGCCTACCTTAAGGCTTAAGAAATATCGGGGTATGACCCACAGGGTGGAAAACAAAGATCCTGGCACCTCTGCCAGTGTGTCATGGGAGCAAGCTCCCTGCTGGCCTTGCAGCCTGCAGCCTGCCTGGCTGCTTGCAGTGTGCATCACCCAGCTCCAGAGAAACAGTGGTGCTGAAAGCACTGCTGCTTCCACAGACAGCCCCTGAATTTGGGGCTGGTCCTCAGTGCTTCCCAGGAGAATGCCCCTCTTCCCCTCTCCCACCCTTCAGCCTGAGCTCACGCATCCAGGTGTCAAAAAGAGCCTTTTACAAGCTCCACAGCTGAGCAGCCGAGAGACTGAAAACCTGAATGAAACTAGCATAAATCAGGCACGTACAATCAGAAGCAGCAATAAAGTCTCTCTGCAGGTTACCGGGAAAACCAGCCATGTAAAGCACTGTGCCCCAAGCTACAGTTCTGAACTGGGGATCATCCCTGCTCTGCCATCCAAGCCTTTTTCATCCATCCATCCATCTGCACCATGAAATGAGCTTGTCCCTTCTGCTTGGGGGGTCTCTCTGGAGGAACAGACCAGAACTTGCCAGTTGTGGAAAGCTTTCTGTCCAAATGCATCAGCAACCAATCTGCATTCCTTTGATCCTACAGGTTAATAATGCTCCAGCTTTTCACCTCCTTTCAGGTTAGGAGTTTTGTCTGAGCAGACCAGCAGCAACCCTTCCCTCCCTCCTCAGACTGAATCTCTCCCTGCTGGATTACCAGAGGCACAGCCCCCTCAGCTGAGATTCCAGCAGCTCCTTGCACAAGGGTGAGGTCTGCACTGAAAACACCGTGCCTGATGCAACCAAGAGGCTGGCCTTTTCCAGAGCTGTATCCTGCTGGCAGAGCCAAACCACCCCACAGCCGAGCACTGCTCCCAGCTTCCCTCCAACCTCTGGCTCCTCCTTGCCTTGCCAAAGCATGCAAGCAGAAAATCAAAGTATATAGTGGTAGATGCTGCAACCTAGTGAGAAGATGCTACTCTTAATTGTGGTTTCTACTCTGAAGTATCTTCATAGCAGATGAATAGTTCCCTAGAAACTGTTATTATAAACACAAGACCCTGAAATCCAGGGTACTCCCTATAAGGTATTCAGACTATTTCTCTGTGAACACAAAGCAAACTGTGCAAAATGACACAGAAAAGTCATACTACTATGGTTTGCAGTGGCTTACATGCGGATTCAGGTTACTTAATTCAGAGGGAAAAAAATTGCTCTAATATTGAGAGAAACTCACTTTCTCTGGCCACTTGAGACTTCTGGAGCAGTACGTTTTGCACTGCACACTCATTGCTTGGCCAGCACATCCTGTGCTCTGCTGAACCTTTCACAACATATGGTCTGTCTTATGTGTCCACTCCTGCACCTCACAAAAGCGACTTTCTTCTTGAGACCTGATTTCCCTTCATTGCCACTTTGCTACCTTGAATTAAAATCCCCCAGAGTCATCTCAGCCCCCCACATCCCTCCCACGCTTAGGTTTTAAACACTGGCAGAGCTCAGCATCATCCCCATCCCACTGCTGCTCCATGGCACAGCCCCACTTGGCCCACCTCTTTAATTGTGTTAATTAATTGCAAGGCAGGGAAGCTCCCCAGCAGCAGCTTCCCGGGAGGCGCAGGAGCATCAGCTCAGTATGTGAGGGCTGGAAAAAACAACTTGGTGTTTCTGGCAGGAGAGGAGTGTGGATGGCCAGTGCTACAGACTCTGCTCTTCCACCCACCAGACCCATGTGCTCCAGGACCCTAAAAGCCCCTGGAACCCCCAGTGCTGCACAACAGCAAACACAGACACTGGACAGTAATGGGGGAGCAGTGCCAAAATCGGACAGACAGCAGACCTGCATGGCTTCCTCAGCTCCTCTCACTACAGCAGCCTAAACAGGCCCACAAGTATTTAATTTTAAATTGTTCAAGCAGCTACAAACAACTTTTCACTGGCAGAATCCAAAGCAGCGGGGTTGTGACTCTCTAGCAAGCGAAACTGAGAAAAACATGAAGGAAAACGAGCACAATTTCACTCAGAGGTATTTTTTGCACACTCCCCATGTGAAAGCTCACAGGAATCTTGCAGACAGAAGCCTGCCCACAGCTTGGCTGCCCTGTAGCATCCCTGAATCCCACTGGATGTTACGGTGCTGCCTGTAGGCAGGAATTGCAGCCCAGCAAGACAGAGCCCACTGCCAGGCAAGACTGCAGCCTCCTGCTCAGGCTCCTGCCTGGATTTTCCCTGTTTGAAGCAACATGACTAGCAAGACCAGCAGCACTCATCACTGCCCAGGCTAGGCGAAAGAGCCCAGAATGCCACTGCCTTGGCCACACACTGAGGGCAAACCGCCCACGGAGCTCCCCACATCCCTCCATGCAACTTTCTGCTCCTTGCCCTTATTTTTTCAGATAGGATGATGTTTTAGGATTGGCTTTTTTTTTTTTTAAAGGAATATCTCTTATCCCACACTCTCTTCCAAAGTATCTCCCTCCCAGCTGGCGCTGCCTGGCAGAAGGAGAACAGCTCAGTGCAGTTCCCTGCGAGGTTTTGCACCGATGACTCCTGGCAGGGCTGCATGTCCCTCCTGTTACATAACGACCTTTCCTGTTTGGTGCTGGCTCCACTTGGGGTGGCCACGTTTGGGAGTGGTCACATTTGGTGTGGCGACGTTTGGGGTGCTCATATGCCCCAGTGCTCCCAGCCGTGTGCTGCCAGGCACCATCCCCTCATCCTGACGAGACCCACCAACCCTGAACCGCCCTCTCTTCTCCTTATGCCTCTCCCCTTGCTGCTGGACCTCTGCTCACTGGGCAGCACTCCGCTTTCTCCTGGCCCCCAAACACAACGCTCCTCCCCAGGCACTCCATCCCTCTCCCATCCCTATCCCACACCCAGCCCCGAGCCGCACCTTTGCCCTCCCCAGCACCCACGGGTGTCCCGGAGCTGCCAGCTTCGCTGGGGCTGCACCCTCCAGCAGTGACCTGCCTCGGGTACCTCCATGACCTCCGTGAGCCCCACTGCACCTGCCGCACCTGCCTTCTCCCTGCTGCCCACACCCCACAGCCGCACCGCCTCTGCCCTCGGCTCCACTCCTTGTGGACTCCTGTCACACCCGCCTGCAGCTGCCCCACAGACCTGCACCCCACGGCACC
>VWZS01004220.1:487973-510955 GCA_013397075.1 Rhabdornis inornatus
CGCCGGCACGTGCCCCCCGGCCCCGCCCCGCCCCGCCCGCCGGCCAATCGGCGCCGCGCAGCGCCAGCGCTCGCGCCCGCCAGGCGGCGCCACGCGAGCTCCCGCGCTGGCCGTCAATGAGCGGCCCGTCTGCCGTGACGTCACGGCCCGACGGCCAATGGGCGCGCAGTCCCGCATGAGGTTACACCCAACAGCCAATGAGCGTCCGCTCAGCCATGAGGTCACGGGCTGCTGCAGGATGTCACACAGCACTGCCCAATGAGGTGTCCCTTCCTCCATGAAGTCATGTGCTGCTCCTGGAAGTCACAGCCTGACAACCAATGAGCATCTGCCTTCTCCATGATGTCAGAGGCTGCCCCAGGATATCACACCACGTCAGCCAATAAGCACCCACCTCCCCCATGATGTCATGGGCTGCCCAAGAACATCACACCACGTCAGCCAATAAGTGTCTTGAGCTATTGTGAGGTCATGCGCTGCCCTGTGATGTCACACTCTGCCAGTTTGTGACTGTCCTGCTCCCTGCAAGGTCACAGGCAGCCCTGCAGTGTCACATGGTACTGTCCAGTGAGCACCCTGCTACCTCATGACATCATGGCAGTTGCTCTCAGCTGGGCAATGAGCACACACCTCCCTGTAAGGTCACAGACTCGCTGATGAGGCGATGGAGCCTCAGCCAGTGACCACTCTGTCCTTCACATGGCCACCCAGAGCCCAGCCAGTGACCACCACTGCTCTTCTATGATGTCACAAGGCCAAACCAATGGACTCACACACTGTCCCCAAGCGCCAGTCTCAGCCAACCAGCACCTCCATTCCCATGAGGACACTCAGCGCTCAGCCAATAGCCACGCTCTGTCTGTGTGACGTCAGAGGCTGCCCATGGCGTCAGGGATCAGCGGTGCCCGTGGGAGCGCGCCCAGCACCGCTGGGGCTCCCTCCCGCCACCTGCCGTTAATGAGAGGCGGTAATTAGCGGTGCCGGTGGCTGTGGGCAGAGGGACGCGCTGCCATCGCCGGTCCCCTGCTGCCACCCTGCGGCTCCGGACCCCTCCAATGGGGGACCCCTGCGGGGACCAAAAATTGCCCCCAGGCACGCCAGCCCTGCCGGAGCCGAGCCCGGGCTGTGAGTCAACACACAAGCACTAAATCCTAAAATAAACGTGAAACTGGGTCCAGCCTCACCTCCAAGTGAACCGAAAGAGCAGCCGGCTTCAATGAGCCCCAGGAACAAGAGACCTCAGCCCCCTGTCCTCCTCTTCTGTATTCCCCAGCCCAGGAAAGGGGAGGGTGGTGCTGGAGGTCACTGCTTTCCCCCAGGGAGCACGTGGGGGTGTGAAAAGTATAACACGGCAGTAAAAGAGCTTTGGAGGATATGAAAGCACTGAGCAAGAGAACAGAACAGCTTCAATTCTGGGCAGGGGGAACAGACGTGTTTTTGTTCTGGTTTACTGCACATCAGAAACAACCCAGCGGCAGTAAGTCTATGGAAAGTAAGAGTGCGGGAGTGCATGGAAGTGGCCAGGACTTAGCAGGTGGCCAGGACACACAAAAAAAGTTTGGTTTGGATTTTTTTCCTGACATGATGTGTCCCCCAAACACAGGAGACTCAAAACATCCACCTTAAACGTAGCAGAGGCTGGAGCAGCTGCCAGCAACAGTGCTGGTGCAGGTGGTGCCGAGAAAGTGCTCAAACTTCAGTTTAAACTTGCCATGGTGTCAAAACAGTCCCAAAAACACTTCTCAGCCCCTCCAGTGCAGGCTGGGATGTGTTCTCCCTTTATGGGCAGACACATCTGCTCTCCAGCACCCCAACATGGAAGCCCATGTTCCCAACCAGCCCCACATCCAGACCTTCCTCTGCAGAATTCACTTTGCTTAAGTCCTCCTTCCTTTCCCCAAGCTCTTCTTTCCAGCCCTCTGAACCCTCTCCTGGCTCCCCCAAACTCTCCCCCCATTCCACTTAATTCTGCAGTCAGCCTCAGGTGATGCAGTAAGACACAGCTCATGCTCTGCAGGGCTTTGCCTTGTTCACTCCCCTGGGGATGGGCATCACTGTCCCCATGGCTTCATCCCACTACTGTGCTTCCCTGCACAAGGGACCTGTCTCCTTGCCCAAGGGCTGGCACCCCAAAGGAGCCTGAAGGGTTGAGCACATCCATCACCCTACATTCAGCACCCAAGCTCAGACCTCCACCCTGAGATGCAATAGGGTGGAAAATGCTCAGAAGCCAGTTGTGTTAACAAGTGTGCACAGTAACATTTTATTTTCTAAAAACATGTTTTTAGCCAGTCCAGGTACTACAGACTCCGACCTGAAGCAGCTGGAAATAGGAAAGGTCAGAGTTGTACAGCAGAGTGCTTTATTAGGTGCCTCACCACATCAGTTCCTTGCAGCTTGCACAGCCCTGTGTCAGGCATGGATCTCCTGTTCCATAGCTCCAAGCTGAAGAACCCAGACAGATTCAGCCCCACCAGTCTCCCCTTGCCCTGAAGGGAGCCATTCTTCAGCACTTCTCCAGGCCAATCCAAACCCTCTAATCACAAGGCAGAACAGTTACAAAATAATAAAAATACTCTACACTCCTATTACAAAATAGAAATTAGTAAGTTTCACACCAACACATGCCAAGCACAGAGGTCACATCAGCACACCAATCTCTGCTTCCAAGTAGAGCAGGGGGTCACCCCAATACTTCCCCTCCAAGTCAGTAGTTTGTTTCAGTGCCAAGCCTGCAAGACCACTCTGGACTTCATGGCCCAAAACAGGGCAGGGGAACAGAGCTCCCAAATCCACCTGTGGATCTCCCCAGCCCAAACAGACCTGTGGTTGAGGGAAGGCATTTAATTTTATAATTAATATACAGACACTCAACAGCCACACAGGTTGCTCTACACACTTCTTCCAGTCAGCTTTCTTGGAACTATTTACACCAGGCATGGAGCTGGTCCAGGTCACTTCTCCCTGCTGCCCTCCAGACTGACATTCCAGACACCCTTCCTGCACCTCCTGCTCGTGGCTGCATCCAAGAAGTGCAGTTCCACCTGGTGCCAGAGAGCCCAAAGCAGCAGCAACTGCAGAGCTCTGAGGAGGCCAGAAGGCAAGAAAACCCTGTTAATTCTGCATGAAAAAAGGAGGAAGGAATGGTAAAATGAGGAGGGAAACTCAGCCCAGGCATTACCCAGAGACTTGGCCTCTAAAAGCTTGCTGCAAGGGCAGGATTCTCCACAGGACAGCTCATCTCACCCACAAGGCAGCATCAGTGCTTTGCAAACACCCCAGGCAGTACCCAGTACTCCAGGCAGTGGTAGCTGCACATTGCCTTGTGCCAGGCTCTGGGCAAGTGTGTTCTGCCCTGCAGCCTCCTCCAAGCCTCTCCCTGGAAGTCAGGGGCTCTCACAGCAGGAAAGTGTCCATTCTGGCCTGGCTGGTGCTGGAGGAAAATGCAGGAGGAGCTGCAGATGCTGGTCTGGAGACCTTCTTCTTGCTCCTAACTGATAATGGACGGATTTCTGCCAGGTTTGTCTGGAGGTAAAACTGTCAAGGAAAGCAAAGATCAGTGCCCTGGGAACACAAGTGATCCAACACCTGCTGCAGTGCAGCCTGAACCATAGATCTGGGACCCAGCCATATATCTGCATCCAAGGAAAAACTCCCTGCAGGACAGGATGGGCTTTGCTACCTTTTCACAGGAGCTGAGCTCGGACACATGCCCGTCCCACATGTCAGGGAACATTTCCTAAACAGGGGTTTTGACTGGATATTAAACAGGTGGTCAAGCATTGCAACAGGCTGCCCAGGGAAGTGGTGGAAGTCCCTGGAAGTGTTCAAAAAACATGCAGACATGTTGGTTAGGGACATGGGTTAGTGGTGGGCTTGGTAATGCTGGGTTAATGGTTGGACTCTGATCTTAAGGTTCCTTTCCAGCATTAATGATTCCATGATTCTATGCTATCCCCTTGCATATAAACCAGCATTTTAACAGCACATCTATATGAGTTGCAAGACCTCCTGAGCCAGGACACTGTGCAGGTGAAGGCAGAGCAGCCAGAGCCTGCAGCCTCCCATGGCAGGAGCAGCTCCACACCCGGGGGGTGGTGGGCTCAGCCCAGCCAGTCCTCACCACAGTGGAGCAGCAGGAATGAGGGCTCTGGCTGCAAGGGCTGGCAGGCACACAGCCAGAAGAAGCTGTGCTACACTGCTGCTATAAGATCTCAAGGGCACAGGCAGTCCCTGAAAATTGCACTGATTTCTAGCTGATGTGCTCCTCTGAACCAGCCACAAGTGCTCTCAGCAAGTTCAGGTCCTTGATACCTTTGCTGAGCTCAGATTTGTTCAGAGAGAAAAATCAGATTGTTCCTTGAGGATGCCAAGTCCATTCTTTATTGAGATCAAAGAGAAGGAACAGAAATGAGATGCCCACAGCATCAGTACTGCCACAAAAGCTGCAGGAAAGGATACTGGCTCTATGAACTTTGTCCTGCCTCCCATGCCATCGTAGCCCATCCTCACCTAGGAGAGAGAAACAAATGAGCCTGGAGCAGCACACAGAGCCTTGGCTACTACCTCTCTTCATGCTGGTTATGGGGAAGGGGGAGTCTTGCAGACCACAGCTTCTGGAGAGGGGTTAAAAGCACTTGGAAACACTCAGCTCTTGCACTAAGCCCTCACTTTTGGAAAAAGACAGACCCACGGGTATTAACAAAGTTTGGGAATATTGGGCATTTTTTCAGCCAAGCTGAGCAAGGCTTAGGATTTTGTCACTGGGATTGAGGAATACAAGGAGGACACCCTAAGTTCCAAAGAGGTAAAGCAATAGGACATTGAGAGCTGCTTAGTCTGCTGCCAGGAAGGGAATGAGCATCTGTCATCCCTAGAGCTCTGCAGGACTGGGAAGTAGCCAGGTTGTGCTTCGAGATTTATTTTCCACACACTGTACGTGGCAAGGTAAAAGCCTCATTCACTTCCTCTTTCAGGGTCAGTTCAGGATAGAGGCAGCAGTGCCAGCCCTGGGCACACTCACCAACTGGACAGTCATACTTACAGAGCCCATGTTCTTGTGGGAACCCAGCAAACCACCTGAAGGTGACTTCTTGGAGAGAACAGAGTTCCTGATGAATGCTGGCAACAGTCCTTTAAGAGCATCATCCTCCAGATCATCTGCCCTGTTCTGTTCCACAAAATAACAAAAAAAGCCCTTTAACCAGCACAATCTGCTGAATGGAATTCACATACAGGCAGCACCAATAACACAGACAGCTATTTAAGGTAATGGTTACTGCCATACCACATGTCAGGTTGAAAACCAGCAGCTCCCAACCTGCCACCAGGGCTTATATGGAACAGTGCCCAGGAGGCAGGGCACTGCTCCCAGCAAGCCTGGGCTAACAGCCACCTCAGCTGACCCCATAGCCCTTGTGGTCAGCTCCAGGTGCTTTTTGTGAAGCATATCTGGAGCAGAATCATCAGCAAGAAGCATGTGGTCCCCACCCTCCCTTCTCCTGCCCAGTTCCAGGAGGCCTGAGGCAGCAAGTGCTTCTAAGACACCATCAAGGAAAACACTTTGAAGCACAGACTGGTTCTATAGATGAACTGGTCTATGGCCACAAAGGAGAAAATAGATTCTTTATTCCAAGCTTATTAACAGCAGAATCAAAGAGGCGACATAGAAAAATCAAGATTAATCCTTTTACCTCCACTGTTTCCTTCAGAACTTTCTTCGCCAGATTTACCACAGGAGGCCTGTAAGGAGCCCAAGGAGCAAATCAGCAGAGATTTATTGTTCAAGTGGAGCTAGCAAGGACAGACAAGGCCAAGCAAATGACAACAAAGCTTGCAGCACACCATCAGGCAGCTGGAGAGTTATCTGATCTCACACAGCAACTTCCAAAGCTGTGAGACTTTGATCTCCTTTAGAAGCAGAAAGAGGAGGGAAAACTCACGGCTTTTTATCCAGCTTCTGCCTTTTTGCAGGGCCGAAGGGAGCTGCACAGGGCTGGTGTTCAGGGGTGTCCACATCGTAAGTAGCATCTAGATTGATCTCATCGCTGTGGGCCGGGCGGTGGAGCTTTGGATGCTGCAGTTCCACAGGAGGAGGGCTGCAAGGCCAAGAAAAACATCAGTCACTGAGCCACTGCCTGTCACCCAGGGGAAGGCAGAGCTGCACCCCACGACACTGAGTGCTCAGACAGCAGTGGCACCAGGAGCAGAGTCCCGTTCTGCCTACACATCAAAGAAAGGACAATCTGAACTCCAGAGTTTAAATTCAGTGCCACAAATTATTGTTCCCCCTCAAATGCTGAGCACTGTAACAGCAGCACCCAGAGCCCAGGAATCACATTAACACTGCTGTTCTATGGACATAACCCAGCTTGCTCTACTGGGGTAATGGCATAGGCTCCTGAAGAAAATAAAAGCAGATGCTATTTTTCAGGCTAGATTCCTCTGCCTAGCTAAGACCTTTGGTCCTCATACACACATGCATGCTCATCACAGGGCCAACTCTAAAGCAACAAGAAGAGCAGCTTTAGGAATGCTTCCCAGGCCAGACACAGCGACAAAGACTTTGTCAAAACTCAGGCCATTCTTCCACCCCCTCCTGACCCAAACCCTCTGAGATTTCTTCCATGTAAACCAAACATCATCTCATCAGCCACAAGAAAAAGGATACAAGGAACAAAACAGCCATACTTCTTCAACACCTGCCAGCCTAGTACATCTCTGCCTTTGCAGGTAAAGTGTCAGTTCTGGCTTTGAACCTGTCAACCTCCATGCCTGTACTGTGTCTCAGGATGCAGCTCACTAACCTTTCAAAGACTAGCCGACTGAGTGCTTCCCTGGTTACAGATGGGACCTTCAGAGTATCCTGCAGGATGTCTATCTTCTTCTTCAAACTCTGGAGGGAAAAGGGAAAGCAGATAGTGAGATGAGGAAAGATTCAGCAGTACATACTTTGCCCCTTTTCCATAGATCAGCATCAGGTGGAGCTCAGATGTAGGCTGGGAAATTTAGTCACTGAGCAAAAACCAGCATAACTCCTGGCTTTGCAACTGCAGACCAGTCTGCAGTAACTGGCAGCTGGCCATGAGGAATGATATTCTCACCAAGATCTCCTTGTCTGCATTCTTCAGATCTTTCTGTGTGCTTTTTAACTCCTCCTTCATCTTCTCCAACTCTGAAGTTGTTTTCTGCAGCTGCAGAATATAAGAGTATGGGTTACACTTGGGTAAGGGGGACTGCAGAGCCCTGTGAGAGCAGTGTGCTCTGCATCACATGCTACTTCCCCTGTGTAAGGGCTCAATTTTCCTGTGTCAGTCTGACCAATCTCTCCTATATCAGCACAATCCAATCCCTATCCAATTCCACAAGCTACCTGAAGAGGGCTGCTTGCCCAGCATTTATGCCTGATGGCAACAGTTTTTCCCTGCTCTAACACTTGGTGGCTGCATTCTGAATTCCTGCAGGACTTTGGACACACCAGAACACAGGAATCACAAACCATAGGCTGGAGGATGGCTGAGCATCAGCAGTGCTGGCACATAGACAAGACTGATTCAACAGGGAAGCATGCCAGCAGCAGGGGTCAGGAAGTGGACTGCTACCACTTCAGACACTTCAGTGGGTCCAGGAGCCTGGGCCAGCTCACAGGCTGTGGGTACAGTCAGCTCTCTGTCAGCCAAGCCTGGAGCTCCTGGTGCACTGACTCGCATCCTCCTGACCCACACTGACCATCATAGCTTGGGTCTGACTCAGCCAGGAGCAGGCCAATTCCAGCAGCAGCACCTTGTGTAGGGGTTAGCTCCTCTGGGGAGCACTGCACAGAAATCTGAAAATCTCCTCCTCCATTTGAGGGGACAACAGCTATGGCTGAGTAACAGAAGTAGGCCAGATCTACCCACAGCTTCTCACTTTGTTGGCTTAGACATGGGGATGCCCCAGGGAACACCTGTGCCTTGGGGAGTGAGGCTACACACACTTCACAAGGATGTGCTACCAGAACAGACAAAGACAGTCCTGCCTGACCTGAGCTAACAGACCCCCAGCCAGGCCTGGAGCAGGGGGAGCACAGTAGTAGAGGCACATCAGCATCCCCAGGCTCTGCACCAGCTCAGGACCAGCCCAGGCAGGCTCTGTGCAGGGCCATCTGTGTGTCCTCACTGTACTTTGGGAGGCTATCCTGCCTGGGCACAGCATGATGTGGGAGCCCTGGCACAGTTCAGATGGCTGAAGGCACAAGGCTGAGTGTGACTGGATGTGCCAAGCCAGGACTAAGCCCTGCTCAACTAATACTGGCTCCAAACCCCTCCCCACTTCCTTAGAGGCCCAGTTCTGCAAGAGGAGGAACTGGCAGCTGAGTGCTCAGTAGTGTAGCTGGATGAAGGAATTGCTACTTCCAGAACCCAGTGGGAGTAGTGGAGCACCTGTGTGCTGCTGCCTTCCAGCAGAGGCTCCCTGCCAAACTCTGGCTGGCTCTGCACATGCTGCCCCAGCACTGTCCCCAGAGACTGCCCTCCTGACAACAGTCCAAGAACTGCTTGCTCATCATGTCACATCCTGACTCAGAACCCCAGCCTGACCCTTCCACACACCTGTACCTGCCAGCATGGGAGGGGGTTACTGCAGAGGCCTTGGGCCTCAGTCATGGACAGAGATCTACAGACCAGATCTCACCCTGGCAACTCACAGTCTCCCTTTACCTTATTATTGACAGAAAACAGCTCCTTCTTCAGCTTCTCTGCCATCTCACCAGAGATCTTCCGAGCCTCCTTCAAGTTCTCATATTCCCTGCAAAGAGACCCAAAGAGTCACACTGTTTGTAAGACAGCTGAGCCAGAACTTCTCAGAGACAAGCCAAGAGCCTTAAATTTAAGCTCTGGACATGCAGAGTCATCGGTGAAAACCCAGGAGACACAATGCCCTTTAAGGAACAAAGATAAGTGAGTGTACCAACACTGGGTCACACATTCCACTACACCATGGGGGAGAAAAATCCTGCATGGGATACCATGCCTGATTCCACCAGCAAAATGAGAACCAGAGCCAGAGACATTCCGTTTCCAGTGAAAAAGACAGAAAACAGAGCATAGCCTCCACGCTGGCAGCAAACAGGGGACTTTTCTTTAAGTGACTTTTCAGAGACCTGACACTACTGGCCATGCACATTCATTCCCAATTACACCACAGGGACACTTGCCTCATTATAGCTTTGTATCAAAGCTGCAGTTATTCAGCTGCCATCAGAATGGACACAAAAAAAGCTGTATTTTTCCCCCAGCAGGACCAGATGGATATCCAGGTAGGAGAGGGCAGCAGTGCAGGCTTGCTTTGCCAGAGGCCACAGCTGCACAGTGCAGTGCTGCAGAGGGCACAACCCAGAGCTCTGCATCCGCTTGCTTTCCCCCAGGCATGAGAGGGAAGCAGAGGGAATAATCATCATCACTTCATAGGTGCAGTGACAACTCTGGAGACAGTTCCCATGGTGACACACATGTCACTACAGTGACAAGAGGAACAGTTCAGTGTGACAGGCTCCAAACTAGGTCCCCAGGATCTGTCAGTCAAAACCCAGTGGAATCCCTAAGAGGCGGCGAGAGCCCTGCAGAGCCCATGTGCCTGTAGGTGCTCGGCAGAGGGTTCTCCCTGAGCACCCCCAGGACAGCACCAGCCAGCTGTGCCAAGCCTGCAGCACCTACTTTTTGAGGGAGACACAGTAGATTGCAAGCTGCTCCACCGCTGCCTGCCCAACTCCCATCTCTCTGATCATCTCCTCCACTTCCGGGCGCTGGCTCTGAAGCAACAGCTCGATCCTGCACAAAAAACCCCCACAAACAAACACATACCCTCAGCTTATGGATCACAAACAGACCTGGGAAAGAGACAAAAGCCCTGCTTCCCCCTCAAGGGACTGGTGCAGCCTGAGCTTCTGCTGCAGGCACTCTGGGTATTATGGGAGAAGAGATACAGCTGCCTCACCTCAAGCAGGGCTTTTCACTGGGGAAAAGCAGCACCACTTGGACTAGAGAAGGGACAGCTGTACACACATACTGCATATGGAACTGATGCCCAGCTCTTGGTCCCTATAGCCCTGTGGCTAACTGTGTTCTTGGGCTGGCATTCTGCATCATTCTGGATGTTATCAGCATCCTCTGATAACAGAAACAGCACACAGCCATGCTCAGTGCACTAGAGATGAGGCCAGTACACTGCCTTGCTGCTCTTCAATGGGAGCAGCTCTCTGCAAACAGAGCAGGGATAAGAGGCATGCAAGGGCAGCTAAAGCAGCTGTTTCAAACCTTACAGGTAAGATAATCCAACACACAGAGATGGGTGCTGCAACAGGCTCAGCAGGAGCCTCCTGCCTTCCCCAAAAAGGGCAGAGGTGTGCAGCCCAAGCTGCAAGGCCCAGGGAGCACCTGCATCTCACCGCTCCATGGATCTCAGCTTGTTTCGCAGCCGGTGGGCCTCCTCCTTTGAACTTCTGTTATCCTCCTGCTGCTGCTCCAGGAATTTCATCTGCTTCTGCAGGGAAGCAAGCACACACAGACCAGTAGTAAGGCTCCAGGGATTCCTGGAGAAACATCCTGGCTTATGCGCACTGCGGGCAGCTGGAAGCATACATCAGCTCTAAATGCTATCATCACCCCAGCAGCCCAGGATTATGGAGAGTTGAGCTCCCTCCCACTGCAACCCCAGCTCTGCTCCCAACAAGCACAGCAGGGTCTCAGTGCTAATCACAAGGTGAGGCTGGAGCTGAAACCATGTCATAGTCCCTCTCAGCTGGGAGTGCTGGAGGGGATGCACAGTGCCCTGTACACAGCAGTGACAATTTGTTTTTCAAAAGCAAAGGAGTCCACAGCAAGCAAACCTTGCTATTGCCTTCCCCTCCATGCACAGCTGATTGCTTCAGCCTCCCAGCTGCCCTTGACATTAGCTGCGTAGAGCATAGACAGGAATGAGTAGGTCTCTTCTGGGAGACCTCAGCCAAATCAGACTTCCACCTGGGCCCTTCTCTCACCTGCTGCAAGCTTATGTTTGTGTTACTCTCCAGCAGTAACACAAAACCTCAGCTGAGCTGGAAAAGCACACATCTGCAGTGTGACAGAGAATGGGGACAGCTGAATTAGCACCATTTGGATGCATCTGTGCTGTCTAGGTTTGTGTGTGCCTGGGCACCTTGCACAGCAACTTTGAAAGGCTCTGGTTTCAGCACAGTGCTGATTCCAGGGAAAGGCCTGGCAAAAGATCATTGCCTTATAAAGCTCCTTCCCACAGAGAAGCTGAAGGATTTTATCCACTTCCTGCCACAGAAACCAAACAGCTGTGAAACCACTGGAAGTTGAGGAGGGACAGTGTTGCAGACTCATCTGTCACTCTTGTTCAACTGGAGCCTGTCTTCGGCTTTTCCCTAACCAGAACTCTCAGTACTTCAGAGCCCCCCACAGTAGTGTTTTGTGCCCCATCAGAGCAGAGTCCCCAGCTTCAACCAGCCTGAAACTGCAGCAAACTGACAGTGCCAGCAGAAGACAGGACCAGCTCACAGCCTTAAACTGCATCACAGCAAGCTAAGCCTGTATTTTCACTGCAGAAGTTTAGTGCTTTAATCTTTAATGATGCAGTTTAAGACAGCACTTGGCATTCAGCTGAGAAACCCTATACACCACAGAAAAGATACCACCAGGTCCCTAAT
This sequence comes from Rhabdornis inornatus, assembly GCA_013397075.1. Classification (NCBI taxonomy): domain Eukaryota; kingdom Metazoa; phylum Chordata; class Aves; order Passeriformes; family Rhabdornithidae; genus Rhabdornis; species Rhabdornis inornatus. The sequence goes on from VWZS01004220.1 coordinate 499,660, forward strand.
CCTTCTGCCCCGCCCAGCTTTCATTAAAGGGACTTAAGCATACAGAGAGGGTTTCACAACAGGGAAGATAAGCACAGAGCCTCCTCCAGAGGTGTCAAGGCAGGAAAACCAAGCACTGCGATGCTGAGTTGAGCAGCAAGTACTGGCTTCCACTGTCACAATTACTTCTGCTGGAGTAGGGGACATCAGATGTATCCTGTCACTGACCTATCCAGGATCACACCAGCATCTACGGCACGACCAAGATCCAGGCTGCCTTGCAAGCAGATTGGATATAATCCCATGGCTGGGGAAAAACAGTTGTGGTGGGTCACAGCAAGGCCTGCCTGGCATTAATTTCTTACTCTTTCTGTCCTAGTGTCAGGTGGATCTCCTGGATGCTTCCTCCCAAAAGAACTCAGCTGCAGGTGGGATATAGCAAGACAGCACCACATGTCTACAAGCCCTCTCTGGGCGACTTGGCCTTGCAGGTCAAGAAACATGATGCAATTTAGAATAGTGGGTCAGACAGCTTGGGAAGTGCAGTAGATACCTATCCCACTTTTCAGCCTGCAGCTCACAACCCTACCTGCTTGCACCCCACCTTCTTGAGACAGGCACATCACTTTCACACAGCACAGACTGCCCTGCCCAGCCCAGCACCAAGGCAAAGCTGCTCCAACACATCCCAACAAAGCTGCTCCTGCCCTTACCCTCTTCCTCTTGCTGTTTACCCATAGTACATGACTACACACTGAGTCACTGCACACTGAAGCACAACAGGAATATTTGATCCCTGGACTTCACAACATCACTAACCTAACTGAGGCAAAGCCCTGGCAACAGAATAGAGAGGAGAGTTAGCTGGATCAGATCCCACTCAGCTGAAGCCTGCAACTCCCCCTCCATATTTTTTAGTTTGATTTCTCCCCCAATCAAAGTATGAAACTAATTTTTCTTGAATCCCGCTTGGCCTAAACCCATTTCAGAAGAACATTCTACCTCAGGGAACCTGAGGGTGCTGGGGCTACTTCCCACACTAGATTCCTGCCACCACCTTTATGACCAGCACTGCGATTTCATCAGCGAGGCTCAGCCACATTCCTCAAGCTGGGCTGGCATTTCTCCCTCACCAGGGATACCTCTGCCTTGAGCACCTGTACACAAACCGCAGGCCTGGAGGCTTTTTATGCCTCTGAATCACCTCGAGCAGAGCAGAAACAGGACCTCAAGCCCAGCAACAGCACTTGCTTCAATTAATCAAACCAAAATGAAAACCCAGGCACCAAACCAAATATCCCACCAGCACAATCTCTTTATTAGCAGGATCTGCAGAGATCTTCAACAGAACTAACACTGCCTGCACGACGGTTAGTCCTGCTGGGGATAGAAAAGGTACCTTGAGAGAAGAGCACAGCATTTCTGTCTCTCCCAGCATCTTCTGGAGCGACTCTATCGTGGCATTGCGCACATCCAGAGTCTCTCTCAGCCTGTCCACAACAGTCTGGCATTCCCGCTTTTCTTTCTCTGGAAAAGAAGAAAGAAAAAGGTCATGGCCTGGTAACCCAGACTCCAGCTGCAGCCCAGCAGCAAGAGCACACAGACTGTTTGCAGGCTCAGCTCCAGGCTTCCAGGATTTGGCCATTCCTGGAGAGAGCCATTTCTCTAAGTGCTGTCTGCACTAGGGTCTGTACTGAGCAATTGCTCCTCTCAGTGCCAGCAGGCTTCAAGATTTCTTTTCTAAAGATAAAAAATTCCCTTTAATAGCTTTCCAGTGCCAGCCCTGCTAGCATTAAGATGATGTATGTTAACTCTTGCGTTTTCTCAAAGCCAGGCTTGCACAAAGAAATAATTCCTCTCGAGTTACACCAAGCCGTCATAGGGCTGGAGAACAGAACTTTGTATCCATCCTCTCCACGTGGAATCTTACGTGTCAGGAACCCTTTTGGGGGCCATTGGGCGGCTGTATGCAGTGGTCCATCAAGCTGCTGCACGTCCCTTACCAACCACAGCACCTACATCAAAGGGCAGGAGGCAGTGACACTGGCAACACCGTGGGACACGACAGCTTAAGTAGATTTTCCAAGTGCCCACTTTTTGCAGGTCACAAAACCTTTGCATACTGTTGTCCCTCCCCCTGGAAATCCAGGAGCAAAGCACATGACTCTGACCACCAGAGAGAAGGCGGTAGAAAACACCACCAGATACCAATTTGTTTTGTGGAGACAAGGGAAGGACAGCTCAGAAAGCAACAACCACCATCAAGAGCTGCCAGACCTATGCAGGGAACAGCCAGCACAGCTGAGAAGCTCAAAGCAGTTGGGTAATGAGGGAAAGCAGGAACCCCTACACCTAACCCTGCTGAGAGCAGGGTAAAATTTTCAGCTCAGCATCTCCGGTGTCTGCTAAAACTGCCTGTGTCTCCAGCCTGGCAATAGTAGAGAGACTAAGAGTGCCATTCCAAAGAGCTTGTTCTCCTTGCAAGCCATCCAGTTTCAAATACTGCCTCCATATCCTGTGGAAGCATGACCTGCAGTGAAGCTTCACTGTTCAATCAGGGAGTAAAAGAGCCATGTGGGACTGAGGAACAAGAGGGGAATGTGTTCCAGCAGAGGCATGCAGGTGGCTTCTCCATCAACCTGAATAACCCCTTCCCACCAGAGGCAGCGCCTGGAGATGCTCCCTTGCATTTGCAGGAACTCCACACCCACCAAAAAAGTTAGGGCTTCCCCCTCCTCTGTTCTCAGCTGCCCAGAGGCAGATGGCAGGAATCAAACCCCTCCATGCTGCAGGAATGAGTTTTCAGCTCATTCAGCGTGCCTCCCACGGAGCCTGCTGGGTCTGCTCGGAGCTCGGCACCTCTCGAGCCATTTGCAGGCTGATCAGAGCCTGGCAGCTCCACAGCTCCTCTGCAGCGTGCAGAGCAGAGCACAGCTTCACACGGAGAACTTATACACAGGAACCAGCAGAGAGCAGAGTACCCACAGCAAAGGAGGCAGGAGGTGGGAAGGAGCTTCGCATTCCCAATACAAAAAGAGAATGGGACAGGGAATGTCAAATCCAACCTCTACTCACCAGAAGCTGAGAAGATTAGCAGGCCTTCAAGCAGTTTTTCTTGGATAATATCCTAGCAAGAATCCCAGCCACCTTCCCCAGAAGATCTGGCTCTCTACCAAGTCACTAAACTCAACCAAGCTGGCAGGAGAACAGGCCTCAGAATAGAGACGTGCGGACCATCCAATTCTGCTCTCAGGCTAAGGACTGAATCCTCAATCTACTGGCTATTCATGTCTGTCTCGTGCATGCAGGGAACGCAGAGGAAAGACAACTCTTGGGGCGTGGGTGAGCCCCCAGCATTCTTTAAACATTTTTTTTCCTCCTTCTGCTAGCATGTTTTAGGATTTCTGTCACTTAGACTGACATTTTCCTTTTGCTGCTCATGACTCATGTTCTGATGACAGGCTGCCTACAGACGATGCTTAAAACCCATCGACAAGTCTCCAGGGCTTTTGCTTTTCCTGCCTCCCTCAAACATCCTCTAAAATTAAAGATGGGAAGATGCAAGTACGTGCACACTGAACTCCGTCTGCTCTTTGCACGACACATGTGGCACTGCAACAGCCAAACAAATCCAAAGCCTTCCCACTGCTGCTTTTGGACACCACCTTCACCCTCTCATCTGTTGGAGGGAATGAGCCTTTGCCATATGCAGCTGTGTTTCCCAGCAAGCAAACCAAGGCTTTTGCTTTCAAGCCTGCTCCAGATAGAGCTTTGCTGCAATTCTGTAAGCTTGTGATTAGGAAGTGGGCAAAAAATTACTACTTGTCTAAATTTGCAGTGAACTCCTGAGTTACAGCAGAGCTGGGCCAGGCTGTAGACTCAGGCTCTGTCATATAAGCTTTGCATCACTGTAGGTGTTTTGGCCTCAGAAAAAGCTCCAAAGAAGTGCTCTAGAGAAACAGTTTGCAGCCTGAACCATGCCCTTGGCTTCAGAGAGGGGTGGCCTCTGCACAGGGGTTCCTCAGACCTGGGCAAGTCACCTGGAACAGGTAGAGCCCAGGAGCTGCTGATTGTGGGCTGCCGATCCCCTGCAGGCAGCAGGAACTCACCTTTCAAGGAGAGCTGGGCCTTCACCCTGTCCAGTTCATTCTGAAACACAATACAGAGAACCCCATTAGGAAACGCTCTGCAGAGATGCTTTCACCAGATCTTAAAAAGACCCAAGAGGTTTCTCAGCAGGACTTTTGGACCAGGCAGGTACTAAGGAGGGAACATGGAAACAAGAAGCACAGAGTTGCACGCCTGAACTATCACAGGGAATAGAAAGAGCACCTCCAACTGGCATTCTTCAGGGGGAGAAGAGAGGATCGCAGCTTCATCTTAGCCTTGTCAACCTTGTGTTTCTCACACTGTCAGTCATCCTGTTTTAGCTGAATAATTTTGGAAGGCTCTCAGGGAAACACAGGAAGTCAGGAAAGAACAATTTTTATAACGTTTTATCTAAACAAGGCAATAAGGGAGGGATGTTGCCAGACTAACTGCATTACTGAGAGTTCTTTAAACTGAAGTGAACTTTAATCACATGCAGGTGGGAGACAGGAGGACACATCCAAACACCGAAAAGGTAACCAAGCATGCACTCAAACATGCTGGCAGACACTGAAGTCACTGCAGTTCAGGATGCTGACATGAGCTAACAGCTCAATCGAATGGCTGGAAAAAGATCACTGAGAAACCAATCCATAACACCGCAACCGAGAATGCATGTCTCCTGGGTACCACAAGGGTCTGAGCAACATCAACTATTTCTAGTGCCTTCATCAAGGCTCAGAGAGAGGCAGCAAATGCCCTGTAGTTTAAATTAAAGAAAATGAAGTGATATAACTTAACACTGGCGAATAGCCAAAGGAAACATAGAGAGGTTAAAAAGAGAGGCTATTTATATCTATATATCTATATGTATATTTAAAATAAAAACCAGAGAGATAAATATATGCAGGAAAGTGTCAACAGAAGATGACTTAAAAAGCAGTGTTAGAGAACTGCAGAGGAAAGCACATAACAAGTCAGGCAGGAACTGCAGTGGAATAAAACCACAATAAAATGCCAACACAGGCACACAAATCTGTGCAACCCGGAATGCTACATGCAAATCTGAGCCAAGAATAGCACCAGCAGTGACCATGGCTCTGATGGGACCAGAGCTGGGCTCTGCTAGTGACAATAAAGGCAGGAAAGAAAACGTGGGATGCAAAGCTTGGTAAGCAGCAGGGACTAAACGCAAAGCCTAGCAGAGCTGATTTAGGATTTGCCCCAAGGGGCACAACTGCTGGAGGGCTAATGTGGAATTAACTCTGCTGCAGGAACTATTCTGAAGTAGCTTCCTCAGAGTCCTATTCAGGAACGATTAGTGAGCTCACAAGATGTGCTAATTATCATCATAGCAAAGAAACCCTGGGCTACTTCAGGCAGCTATGTAACATTACCTCATTCATCAACTTAATCTGAAATCCCTCATCCTCCACCACAGCTCCTAAAAGCTGCTCCCAATTTGCTCTCCTCTGAGAGAAGCTCTCCTCTCTCTGCAAGACTGAGTTACATGACCACATTTTCCCAAGATAAAACGAGTATATCCCGACCACAAACAGACAGCTGTCCTCCAAGGCTTCTACCTTCCCCAGCATGTTTACAGGCAGGAATCCTCCCCCCACCTCCTCTTCACCAAGCTGAAATCTCATTTGGAAGAACTCTGCACTCTCTAGATCACAAGCAGCTCTTGACAGACTCATTGAGGTGTTACACCCCAAAACTCACCCTCTTCCTCCTCTGGGAACAGACACATGGAGACTGTTCTGCTCACAAGGATGATCTTTAAATTCAGTATAGGCTAAACCCAGTTTCAGTAATGGAAGAAGTGCTTGGACATTTAGCCTGTGGTCTGCAGCCACTCCAGGGATCCAGGTTCCCTCTGGTGTTTCTATTGAAGTTTTAGCCTGGAGGTGGAAAGCAAAGCAGCCCCAGCACTCCTTTGACTGTAAACATTTCAGAGTAACAGCAAGAGTGAGGAACAGTAACAAAGACAATTACTGTTCAAAAGATAATTTGGCTAATTCTGCAACAGGGAGGGGTTTCAGATCATGAGGGAGCTCTTCTGACCACTTCACTGGGTGCCAAAGACTGACTCTCCAAAGAGAATCCCAAGCTTGTCTCCTCAAGATGATAAGCAGACCACAGCTACACACTTTGCTTTCTAGCACATCATTTTTGTGGCAGGAGGCCAAATGCTCATTCCAAGACAGCTGTGGACTGCACAGATACAGCTCCAGTTGATTAAAGAGATGAATGCTTTATGTCCAGGTTCCTGGAGGGCCAGGCAGTGGTTCATCACAAACCTTGGAATTTTTTTTTTATTTTCAGGTGAAGTTGCTTCCAGCTGAGGATGCCAGAAATCTTTATCCTCTGAAGAGCCTGGGCTTGGCCCACCATGTGTCTGCTTTGAACTGCTGCCTGGCCAGAATCAGACACTCCATCACAGACAGACCTCACATCCAGGCAGACATTAGTCCCTCACCCATTGTGAACAAGACATCTATGTTCTTAAGATACTCCATGTCCTCCAAAAACGAGGCAGCACACATGAAACTGGTGACAAACACAGCAGCAATCTGTACAGCACACACAGCAGTGAATACTCACAAAAGTTGATGATGCTGATTTACTCAGAAAAGTATTTGGTTCCTTCCATTGGTGACCTCAGAGCACTCATTAAGCAGGCTGTATATTGAGGATAGGTGTTGCTCTGACAGACACACACATAAGACTTATAGGAACAGGAGGAGTTACCATTAAGCTTATTGTACAGGAGCAGCTCCACAGTCCTACCCTTGAGCAAGGGAGCAGTTCTGCACAGCCTGCCTGGAGCAGAAGGCTGAGGGAATCCATTTTGGATCCTGGGATGGGGGTGAGAGAGAACAGGAAGATTTTCTAGGGCGATTCTCTCCAGGCAACCCATTTCCGAGTCACTCATCTCATTACACTCGTGAGAATGGATCTCAGTATGTACGAAAGGAAATGTTCATCTGCTGTGAGGGCATGCAGCTCCCAGTGCCCAGAGATGCTCCTCCATTCCTCAGCACACTTTGGCCTTCAGTTTTCTTAGTGGTGGTCTTGGAAAAAGATAGTGCCACTGACATTCTAGTCTGGCTGGCTTTATTTTAAAGACATACAAAGTACATATAGAATTGTCATGGCAACCGCTAATTATGGTAATTGCTGCACATGCTGCTTCTAAACACAAGAGGGTACAAGCATCCCATTATACCAAGGTCAACCGGCCATCCTTTTTCTGGAACAGATAATTCCAAGACAGAAGGAACCCTGTTTCATTCACACTACACAAAGGAGAACACGGAACAGCCACTCTGTGTTCATCTCTACTCACACTCAACTCTCCACACCCAAAGGTGGCACTTGGAGCACACCACCCAGCATCCCAGCTCCAGCCAGGATCCTGCCAGGACCCTGGCAGCCTCCACATTGTTCACTGCTGCTAGTGTGGCTTCAGGCAATTCCTCTCCTAATCTCTCTTGGGGAATCATGACTTTATCATCACCCTGCCCCACATCCTTCAATCTGCACAAACAATCTCCCTGCACAGAAGGGAGGAGAAGGAGGCACTTCTTCCAATGGGCCCTTCTTTCCGGAGGGGTTAGCAGGGCTCACACACAACTGAGCCACAGATACCAGCAGCAATTCACTGCATCTGCGATTTCCCTTCTCCTGCCTTTGGGAACAGCTCTGTAGCCTCATTTCCAAGGGAGGAACAGCAGTCCAATATGATGCTGTTTCATGAGGTTTCCAGGTAAAGTGAGAAGCAGAAGGAAGAGCAGGAAGTAGAGGAGGCTCTTTGAGTCACCACATGGGATTTGGTCAGGGGGAATGCTAAACCACCACAGAGACTGATATGCTTCAGGCCAGAAACACAAGCACAGCAAGCTCCAGCTTGGGAAGCACCTGCTGGCAGAGGACCAGCAGGCCAGGCCACCCTTCCAGAAGGCTGAAGCATCACATAAGGAAAGAATCCCCTGTCAAGTTACCTGCAAGCTCTCAGCATCCGGTGCTGCTTCCTCCTCCAGGGTAACATCAAAAAACAGCTTATTGATGATGTGTCTTTTGCTGACCTAAACACAAGAGACAGAAGAGTTTGATGGACACAAATATGGAAACAACGGATATGGAAGACAGATGGAGGGGGAGAAGGTACTGTCTTGTGACAAGGCCATGAAAGGCAAATCAGATCACGTGTTTGACACCATTAGTGGTGATGTTCTGCTTTGGATCAACAGCACAGCAGCAGACCCCCCACTCAGTTTCTGGGAGTGTGACTCCAGCCAAGCTCCTGAGCTGCAGCAGAGATTCAGACATTTCTGAATCGAGCGCAGTCTGTTCTCTGGCAGCTCAGCCCCAAGCAGCTGATGCTGAGCTAACATGATGCCAAATCCTAAGACAGAAGTACGTGCTGCTTTCTGCAGGCAGAAGGTGCTGTAATTGAATTTGATAGCTCTCCACACCTCCCCCATGCAGTTACAGCTTTGTGTTTTAAGTATTATATACAGTCATGACACTAGCTAATTGCATGGTTACTGCCACATAAGATGTTATTTCGCGATAACTCCATGGTAACCCAGAGATGTAAGAGGCAGAGAAGAACAGAGGGAATCAACAAGTCAGGGAAGGAACAAGGGCCAAGACCTTGAGAGAGGAAAGAAGCACGAACACAGAATAAGCCCAAGCAGCAGCTGGCTAAAAATTTACATCTGAGAGCAAGGAAACATCTCCTGCAGCCACTACACACCAAGACCAACTGGCAGCATGAAGTCTGGTGACACAAGAGACTTCAAAGAAGTTCAGATCCCAGTTAAGCCAATGGAAACCCAAGCCTCAGCTTCCTATCTCAGAAGCAGAGCACATCCTTCCTTCTCTCCCCAGCCATCGCTCTTCTCAAGGGAGGATCAAGAGCTGCTAAGCCAGGAGGGGTTGTATGGCCCAAGTGCAGCAGAATGGGCTGTTCACCTGACAGCAGTGGGCTGGGCATGCTAGAAACACCAGTCAGGTGTCCCTGTGAAGCCCTTGCAGCCCCTCCTGTATTCATACCAATACTTATTTTTGAAAGGAGTTGCAGTGCAGACAGTGGCAGGGCACTCTCAGCCCACTGCAACCAGAAGGGCTGTGGAGGGGAGTTCATCCTCTCAGCCTCTGCAGTCCCAAATGACAGAATGTCCCTCTGCATTTTAAGGTGAGCCTTTTTCCACCATCACCCCAGGCCACAGCTCCTTGCTGCCATTGCAGTGCACTGTGCCACAGGTGTGTACAGGGGATGGCTTTACCTGGTTTCTGCACTGAGGGCATGTCCGGCTCGGTGCAGTTTCAAACCACTGGAGGAGGCTGAGAAACAAAAGGAAAACATACAGTAAATTCCTTAGTCCTGGAGCACTGCTTCCAGGGGCCATCCCCCAGCTCCCCAGGAGACAGCAGGATGCAACTCCGCATCACACACTAGCGCAGAACTGCAACCCTTCAGTCCAGTGGTGTGGCTGGCAGGAGCTCCGTGTTCCACACACATGCTCCACTTGCATCTCCAAGACAATTCCTGGATGAATTTAGCATGTGAGCTTATCTTTAACAGGGCAGAGCTCTTGCAGAGCTCACATCTCTCTGGGAGACAGGCTTTGAACAGCTGCAGCTTCGCAGGAGCGAGTGGATCCACACATGAGCTGCTCTATCAGGATGTGGCAGCTGAGATCCCAGCCCAGTCAGCTCCAAGGGGTGCCACTAAACACAGATCTGCGGAGCAAGGGGCACTGGGCTGGGCTCTGCTCTGGGACAACAAATGTAAACCTGCTGGGCTCCTCAGGAGAGCCACTAATGCATTTTGCAACCAAGCCATCACGTCACACTGGAAAGGTTTATTTTGGGAGCAGGGTAATGATTTGGAGCTGGCAGGTTACCTTTGGAAGCTCTCCCTGCTCCGCTGGCTGCTGGAAGAGAGCAGGCCCGAGCAGCGCTGCTGAGTGAGAAGTGACAATCACACCCGTGGTCCTCTCCAAGCTCATAAGCTAGGAAAGCAAATGCCCACCCTCTCCCCACACAAAGTTTATTTCCTCAGAAGAACCATTTCCTTTCAACACAGACACTTACAACACAGTCCTAGCAAAGCATGGAATTGCCAGGACTGCTTCACCATAATCCAACACACTGCAACACTGGCTCTTCCGGAGAAGGGAGCCTGCAGGCAGCACAGCGACAGAATCACAGAATCAATTAGGTCGGAAAAGATCTGAGATCATTGACTCCAACCTGTGACCGATCACCACGACGTCAAATGCTAAACCCAATCTTTCCTTAAAGAACTCCAGGGACTGCGACTCCACCACCTCCGCGGACAGCCCGTTCACAGTGTAATCACGCAGCCCAGACCGCTGCGGCAGCTCCGTGAACTCCTCAGAGCCCTCGCGCGGGGCCACAGAAAGTGCCCGTGGCTAACACCCCACGGCCCAGCCCGAGCCCGCCCGCCCCGGCGCTCACCAGGCCTGGTGGAAGGTGTGCCCGCACGGCACGGCCGCCACGTCCCGCTTACTGTCGAATAAGTCGGAGCAGATGGTGCAGTAGGCGCGGATGGGCATGGTGGGGCTGGGGAGTTCGGGTGGCCAGCGGAGGTTAAAGGGGGGATTCCAGAGGGTCGCGGTGCCGGGGCCAGAGCAGCCGCGCGGCCCTGCGCGGTTTAAACGCGACCGCGAGCGCGCCGCTTCCGGCCCTCTCCGGAAGTGACCTCAGGGGATCCCGCGCGCGGACCGAGGGTGGGGCGGGATCGAGTGGGCGTGGCACCTAAGGCAGGTCCGGGGGGGCGGGGCCTGTGGGAGCGGGCGGGACTCGCGCCCGGCCCGTGCCTCACGGAGACCAGCGATGGCATCCGGGATGCTTCCCGGGATCTCTCCCGGCGGCGAGCGTTCACGGGGTCCCGCTGCCCGGGCAGCGGTACCGCTTCCAGCCCGCTGCGTCTCGCTCAGCTCCGTGCTGCCGGCACGCGTGGCAGACCCCCTGCCCCACAGAGAGACTGGGCAGGCGGCGCTGGTGCTGTCTCAGTTTGTCCTCAGCGGGGTCTTTATTTGCCAGAGATACAGCGGCGGGGCGCGGGGCGGCGGCGGCAGCCGCGGGCAGAGCCGGCCCTGCAGGCATGCAGCTGCGAGGGGGGAAGCGGGGACCGGGGAGGGGGCACGGGGGGAGGGCAATGCGGGTCCTCCAGGCACAACCCGCGGGG
>VWZS01004220.1:518441-712816 GCA_013397075.1 Rhabdornis inornatus
TGGGATGGGATGGGATGGGATGGGATGGGATGGGATGGGATGGGATGGGATGGGATGGGATGGGATGGGAGCAGGATTTTAGCAAAGCTGTGCGTGGGCTCAGCATCACGGGTATCTGTCCCCTGAGGGCACTAAAAGGCGCCACGAGGACACGGTTAGACATATGTTCCTGCCTCTGTGTCATCATACAGTGGGAACCAGGCTACTTCTCCTCCAGCGGCAGGGCCGAAGGCTCTACTCACTTCCCCATGACAGGGTTTTTCCTTATCCCACAGCCTGGGGCAAGGAACAAGGAAGGGACAAAAAATCGGCCTCCCTGATTCTCTTGCCTCTGCCCACAGCCCGGGCACAGGACCCAGCCTGGGGTGGGCAGCACGGCCCCCAGGGCACAGCAGGGCACCAGTCCCTTCCCCAGCCCCCTTGCCCCGCACTCTTCACGCAGTGCAGCCACGTGTGCGGAGCCTCCCTGGCGGCTGCGTGCCACACGCTGGCATTTGCTGCCCATATGGTGCTGCTTCCGAACTGCACCCCCACTTCCCTCCGCTCCCGCCCCTGCGCCCACCAAACCCATCTCCCCAAACCTCCTGACTCTCACTGTCCTCAGCAGCCATAAGGGTGTGGCCATCCACTCCCGGGACCCACAGCCCCCTCCCGCCCATGGGTAGGGGACACCAGTGTCCCGAAGCCAGCATCTCCTCTCTGCTCACTGGAAACTCCAAGGGAGAGCCAGCTGGGGCGCCTGTCCCCCGTGTGGCACAGAGCCCTGCCAGCCCCAGGCCTATCACCACCCGTGCGGGGTAATTAAGGCTGTGTGAGAGCAGGGGGAATTATCAGGGCACTGTAGTTTGAGCTTCTAATCAAGAGTTTAATCATACTGGCTGGCAGCAGCGCGCCACGGTTATTAATCTCTGCACCTCGCGGGGACCTGGAGCGTAAGTCATAATTACCAGCAGGCACCCGTGTGGTTCGGAGCTGCCCGGTGGTGGCTTGCAGCATGAGGGATCTGGTGGCACTTTTCCATTGTCCCTTGACCCCGGCTTGTGCCTGTCACCTGCTGGCACCAGTCTCCTGCCCGTGGCAGAACTGCCACACAGTCCCATCGCTGTGTACTGGTCCCCTCCTGGTCCTGACTCTGGTTCAAATCTTGGTCCACTCTGTGCCTCATTTTGGGGTGATAAGCTTTGCTAACCCCAATGGCATTTGTCCTTAAAGTGCCTTGTCCCACTTCCCCATGCACCCACCCCCTTCCCACTATACCCCAGAGCTGAGTGTGGGGTAGCATGGCTGGTCTGGGGTGATTTTTCCTACAGCACCTCTGGAGAGAGTGAGCCCGGGATGCCTGAGGTGGGGCTGCCAGGGTTGGGGGAACCAGGCTGTACACCTCTGCCTCAGATGGCGTGGGGGACACTTGGACATCCTCCCCTGCTTCAGTTGGGGGACATCTGTCTGTATTCCCCTGCCCCAGGAGGGTGAAGGGGCTGGAGGGCCAGCCCAGATGGTGCTGGGGGGTGCAGTGGGGTGCAGCGGGGGGGTGCTCAGCACCTTTGTTCTGGGGTACAGGTGGATGCACGTTCAGCACGGCTGTGGTGGGGTGCAGTGGGGTGCAGTGGGGGGTGTTCAGCGTGTCCGTGACTCAAGCACCACGCGGCACCGCATCCCTGCGTGCTTGCCATCGCCATGGCAACCGCCAGGCAATCAGCGATAATTGTGCACGTTGGCCCGGCAACGGGGCCAAATAAACCCCATCCCTCCTTTCGGGGGGCCGGCGGGGAGCAAGGGGGAGAGAAAAAGAGGCGGTGCAGCTGCTGGTCGCCACCCCTGGGCCTTTACTGGGATGAGTGACAGTGGGGGTGCACGGTGGCAGGGCTGCCCTCCCCATAGGTGTCCCATGGCACCCAGGTGCCCTGGGAGGCGTCAAGGGAGACAGCCAAAGAGCCACTGAGCTTGGCCACCAAGTATGGTGTCCCCCACAGTGCCACAGCTATGTAAGCCCATCCCAGTTGCTGACCACACAGTGTGTGAGGGCAGGGCTGCCCCACACCTGGCTGGGCACCACTCACTGTGGCTGCTTGTCCCTGGCCAGCCTGCTCCTGATGTGGCCTGTCCCTGTGTAGATGACAGTACAAAAAGCCTTGTACCTCTCCACCTCTCCACTGGCTTGGTCCCTGTCACATCCAGGGCTGGCTCTAGTCCCTGGAGCCCTGATGGGGAAAGGGAGCTTGTTTTCCGTAGTGTACTCCTGCATCACAGTGATGACATGGCATCAGGGTTTGATTCCCCTTCCCTCTGAAAGAGATTTGGGGGTCCTCTGGGTCTCTGGCAGTACCTGCAGCCAGAGACCAGGGTGCAGGGAGGCTGCTCAGGGTGAGAGTTCAGGGAGAGAATTGGCTCCCAGGGAGAGGACCAGGACCAGGAACTGGGACATGGCTGGCACTGGTTCTGTATGGGTGCTGGGATGGGGCGAGCCTCCCCAGCTGAGGGTTGGTGCTGTCTCAGAGGCAGAGAAACACTTATAACCTGTAAGGCTTTGGGGTAAAGTAAAGCTTCCTGGAGGACAGCAGAGCTCCCCAGGTGCCAGCAAAGCTCCTCCGGGGGTTAGCACATATTCCCAGAGGCCAGCAGAGATTCCCAGGGACCGCCAAAGCTCCCCAAGGGCTACTAAAGCTCCTCAGAAACCAGGAGAGGTCCTCAGGGGCTACCAAAGCTTCCCAGGGGCTGCTGGGGCTCCCCAAGTACCACCAAAGCTCTCCGGGGACCAGCAGAGCTCCCTGAGGGCCATCAGAGTCTCAGGCGGGTGTAGGGGTGCCCCGGGCTGTGCAGGTGCCACCAGTTCCAGGTTCCAGAGCCGGGCGGGGGGGCAGAGGGCCAAGGCTGGCTGCAGGGACCGGGGTGCGGGCAGCGGGGACTGGGGGTGCCGGGGTGCAGCCCCCCCGCCGCTCACAGGCATCATTAGCAGAACTTGCTGGTTTCTAAAAATGGCACGTCGGTGCCGCGGCTGCTGCTCTTCACGCCCGCTCCCCAGCACCGGCAGCCGCTAAAAACAGCTCGGCGCTGCCTGCTGCCTCCTGCCACCTCTCACCAGGACGGCTGGCACTGGGGACCACCGCCTCACCCAAACACTGATTTAGCACAATTCTGCCCATCCCCAGTCCAGCCCCCACCCCGTGACACCCTCTGCCTGCACCCACTTTGCCCCCAGGAGCCCAGACCCACGGTGGAGGTGCCATTGCGGCATCACCGGCAAACGCCGCGGCTGCGGATCCCCGGGCGATGCCGGTGGCGGGACCGTGCCCGGCTCTGCCTGTGCGCCCGCAGCCCCGCGTGCGGACACTCATGTTTTATAGATGGCTCCGATTTTAATAATTAATCCCTGCTAACGACAGCACTTTCCCCAAATAAAACATTTAAAGTGCTGTGTGTGCAAGGCGCGTTGCCGGGATGGGACCCTGGCTGCTCTGCCGCAGCCGTGGCGGATGGGCACAGCACGAGGTGGCTTGGCACAACTTGGCACAGCGTGGCACGTCCTGGCACGGCCTCAGCTGCCCACAGCTCAGCCCGGTGCTCTACCAACCATGCCCAGCCACACAGCACCTTGGGGTGCCGCCACCCAGTGCCCACCTGTGGGTGCCCAGGTAGTATTTCTAAGACACCCCCCAGCTGGGGCAGGGGTGCCAGGTTCCATGCAAGGTGCCACCCTGAGAGGTCTCTGCCTGTCCCTGGTGCCATGGCAGTGGGCGCAGTGCCAGTACCAGTCCCAGCAAGCAGCATCAGGCAGCATCGGACAGGGGTGGGCATATGCCAGCCCTTGGCATGGAAGTCTGGGCGCTTGCTCCTCACCTCCTGCAGCGTAATTAGGGCAGGATAAATGTGGATTAGCATGAAATCTGTCATCTCTGCAAGCACATTTATGGGGGGAGGGGAGCAGCCTAAAGCAGGGGCCACCCTCACGCATGTCACCGCAACCACACCAGACTTGTCAGCTAACAAGCAGTTTACTGTGCCACCCCACTGCCAGTATGGACAACCCTGCTCCCACTAGGTACCCTGCTCCCACTCGGTGCTCCCACAGCTGTCTCCTGTGTCACTGGACAGCAGGCCTGGCAAGCATCTTCTACCCAAACACAGCCCTGGGCACCCACTCTGCTTCGTGCCAAGGAGGGCAATAGCTAGGGTGCCAATCCATCCATCCATCCATCCATCCATCCATCCATCCATCCATCCATCCATCCATCCATTCACCCATCCCTCCATATATCCACACATCCATCCATGCACTTATCCATCCACTGACCCATCTGCCCATCCATCCATCCATCCATCCATCCATCCATCCATCCATCCATCCATCCCTGCATCCCATGAGCTGCTGGTGCCCCAATCAGCCACCCTGCCTGCCCCCAGGCATGCAGTATCCCCCACTCCCAGTGCTCAGCACCTTCCATTTCTGATCCAGCCCTAATAACCACACAGTGCCAGGCTGTTCCCGTTGCCACAGCAACTCAGCAGCGAGCTGAAATGGTGCTGCTTGGCCTTGTGTGTGCAAGGTCAGCACCTACACTGGAGGTCATGGTCACCCCAGAACCCAGGCCAGGGGAGCAGAGCAGTCACACCGTGGGGAAACTGAGGCATGGTGCTGGCAGCTGCCCTGACTGTGGGATGCTGGGACCCAGCTGCACTAAAAATGCCTTCGGGCGTGTGGCAGCAGAGCCGTGCAGGTGCGAGGTGCCGGTGGAGATGGACAGCTTGGCTGATGGGAGCTGATGCAGCCCCGGGCTCCAGCACTGCTTAATGAGCAGCTGAGGAGGTTTTATTTAAAGTCAGTGTTGGCGGCAGGGCCCGTGAGGCTGGACATGGAGCAGGAGCTGTGCTGCCCACAGCCACAGACGGTGTGTTTTTCAACATCCCTTGCCCATCCTGGACTTGTCTTGAACATCCCCTGCCCATCCATCCATCCATCCATCCATCCATCCATCCATCCCAGACCCTGCCCTTGTCCCCTGCCCCAAACTCTGGACCTGCACCCAGGTGAGGGATGCCCGTCACTACTCCCCTCCTCTTTTCCACTTTTTTCTAGTGTTTTTTTTTTCCACATTTTTCTGGTGTCTGGTTCTAGGTGATTTTTGCCCCAAAACTGGAGTAGAAGGGACCTCTTCATCAGGACGGGTTCCTTGGAAATGTGACATCTGCCACCATTTCCACCAAAAGGAACAGAAAGCCAGCTCATAGGGCAGCAAGCATCACAGACCCATGCTCATCTCTTGGCATGCCCCGAGGCACGAGCCACACCATCCCCTGCACAGGCAGTATTGAAGCAATAAAGGTGTTATTAAGTGAAGCTGGTAATGGCTCTTTGCCACCAGACAGAAGCCCCAAGCCCAGCGTGCCCCACTGGATCCTGTGTAGGCAGGCAGGGTGAGGTGCAGTAGATGGGCTGGGTGCCATCGTGTCCTCACTGTCATCACATGTCCTGAGCACTGTGGTCCCACGGGCACCTCAGTGCCAGGGACACTGTAATGCCTTGCCCTGGGCTCCATGACCCCATGGCTGGGCACCCATGACCCCAAGAGCATCCTGATCTGATGCCTGGACACCTAGCATCCCAGGAGCATCATGATCCCATGGGCACTGCAATTCCATCATGCCACAAATCCCAGGGGCAGCATGACCCATATGCCAGGGCTGCAGGGGCATCATCACCCCATGCCCAGGAGCATGGTGCTCCTCACATGTCTCGTGCCACACAGCCACCCCGGCCATGGGCTGGATGTGGCTGGGAGGAGGACTGTTAGGAAAAACCTCCCAGACATCCCAAGGTCAGAGGGCCATGGTGGGACACAGGGTGCAGCGCGGGACCCCAGCGTGGCAGGTGCTGGGGGATGCTTCCAGGGTGGCCACAGCAGCACCCTCCTTTCACTGGCACAGCAACAGTGGATGCCCCCTCCTCAGTGCCTCCCATGAGGTGGGTGCCCCAGGAGTGGGTGGGGAGACACCTAACTCATGCCAGGACCACAAGGGTGGTTCCAACCTTGGGCATGGCCCCCTCAAAGACACAGCCCCAGCCAGAGAAAAAATATAATTAGGTTTTAATGAGTGATTTGAGCAGACAAGAGGCTGGAAACTCCATGTGAGCCCTGGGAAAGCCAGGTCACCCAATAGCACCTGCTGGGTATGGGGCCCCATGGCACCCATCCATTATGGGACTGAGCCCCAGACCCCAGAGTCATCACTGTGGGGCTGAGCCTCACACCACCCTACCAGAGCAGGACTGAGCCCCCATCCTGTGGTGTGGGACCAATCCTGGGGAGCAGCCAGCCGGGTCTGGGTGTGAGCCATGGGTGAGCACTCCACGGCACCCAGCTGCCCCCCAGCACCCATCCCATGGGGAGGGTGCCCCATAGCATCTGGCTGCACACTGCATCCCTCCTCAGGGGAGTGTGCCTATGCTATATGGGGGTCTGGGAGACCCCATGGTGCAGGGAATCCCATCAGCACACAGACATGTCATTGTCCTCCTCCTCTTCCTTCTCTTCTTCCTCCTCCTCATTCTGTTTATCCTCATCCTCGCTATCAGGCAGCTGCTCCGGGGGAGCAGGGGGAAAGGGAGGATCCCAGTCCAGGGTGATGTAGGTGACAGCCAGGTTGACATAGTGCTCACCATCCAGCGTGGCCAGGACACGCTCCAGCTCACCCACCAGCATGGTGAAGGACGGTCTGTCCTCGGGCGCCGGCGCCCAGCAGCTCAGCATCACCCTGTACCTGCACCGACACCCCAGTCAGCACTGGCAGCCCCCCAGGACACCCCCCTCCCACCCTGCCCACCCCCAGCTCCACTCACAGGGTGTCGGGGCAGTGAGAGGGCTGTGGCAGGCGCCTTCCCTGCAGCAGGTAGTGGGCCATGTCGTAGGGGTCCACCCCAGCATACGGCGATGCCCCACGTGTCAGCAGCTCCCACATGAGCACCCCAAAGGACCACTGCCGAGAAAAGAGCTGCCATGGGCACACAGATAGGATGGAGATGGGGGACGGGATGGGCAGCGGGGTCATGCCTACCACATCAGACTTTGTGGTGAATTTTTGGGTCTGGAGGCTCTCCAGCGCCATCCACTTGACAGGCAGCTTGGCGTGGCGGTGCTGCCGGATGCTGTAGTACTCCTTGCCAAACACATCCCGTGCCAGCCCAAAGTCAGCCACCTTTACTGTCAGCGTCTCGTCCAGCCTGCAGGACACCAGGTCGAGGTGGGAACTTCTGGGCACCCCTAAACGCAGGTGGTTACCCTGTGGTGGAGGTCTGGAGGGCACAGCCACACTTACATGCAGTTCCTGGCTGCCAGGTCCCGATGCACAAACTTCTTCTGGGCCAGGTACTCCATACCCAGGGCCACCTGCAGCCCAAAGCCGATGAGCTCCTTCACTGTGGGGCTCTGTGATATGGGAGTAGTGAGCATGGAGACCTTGGCACCCATCATCATCCACTCCCCTTGGGGCTACTCCCTACCCGCTCCTGGGCGCGGATGAACTGGCGCAGGTCCCCGTGGCGCATGTAGGGCAGGACGACAAGGGGCAGCCCGTGGCGGGGCAGGCACACCCCCAGCAGCGAGAGCACCTGGGGGTGGTGGAAGCTCTTCATGAGGATGCCCTCTCGCAGGAACTCCTCCACCTCCTCCAGGTCCGTGATGCCTGCGGAGAGCTGAGCTGTGGACACTCTGCTGCTGTGCCATGGGAGCACGCACAGGAGGGGAAGGGACTCACGATGCAGGGACTTGACAGCGCAGTGGAGGTCTCCCAGCAGCGGGTCCATGTAGGTGCCATGGTAGACGCTGCCAAAATGCCCTGCAGGGACAGGTGGCACAAAGGTGGCAGCACACTCATGGGGCAGGCGACAGCACAGCCAACTCGGGGTGCAGAGTCACCTTTGCCGATGACCTGGTGGCGGTGGGTGACAAGCCGCTCCTCGGGGATGAGGATGTCCTTCACTTCCTCCAGCAGCTCCGGCCGCAGATCCTCCAGGCAGCAGGACGTGGCCCTGAGCAGGGGCATGGGGGATCCACCGCCTGCTGCACCAGCACCAGCACTGCCATTGGCACCGGCACTGGTGATTCGTGTGCGGGGCCCCACGGGGCCGGGAGTGCCCGCTGTGTTTAGCACTGCCGGGAGGGACAGGCAGAGGCGGAGTGAGGGCTGGCAGCACCCAGCACCCCGTCACCCACAAGTGACACCCACTTACCCAGCACCTCTCTGTAGTCGACGCCAGGGCGCTGGATGGTGACAGGGGGGTCACTGCGGCCGGGCTGTGCCAGCAGCTCCAGGTTCTCCGTACCTGCAGGCAGCAGTGGGGTGGGTAGGGGGTGGCGTGGCAGGGGTCTGGGGGGCATCAGAGTGCCCGGCGAGCACGGCACTCACCCCGCCTCTTCCTCCAGCGCCAACGGAACAGCACGGCAGCCAGGATGCAGCAGACCAGGAAGGTGATGCCGATGCCCAGAGCCAGGCTGGCGACCAGGTCCAGCGAGGTGGGGGGGGACAGGACCCAGCCCAGCGCCTCACAGGCTCCGTTCACACAGACCTGGAGGATCAGGGGCTCAGCAGGGATGGGGTGGGGGTGAGTGGGGCGGGTGCTTGCCCACCCGGGGGTTTCCTACCTCCACCGGGGCCCCAGACGGGGGCAGGCGCAGCTCGCGGGGCAGGCGACACGTCACCTCGTTCTTCAGGACGTTGGGGTGGCAGTCCCGGCCCCCGACCGTCATGGTGATGTTCATGCAGGTGGCCACAGCATCCAGCCCCAGTTGCTGCCCAGACAGAGCACTGTGAGCTCGGGGGTCCTGGCAGTGGGATCCCCTACTCTGGCTCACCCCAGTGCCCCACGTACATGCACCTTGATCTCATCATCGCCGGGCTTGAGGCGGAACCGCCTGCCGTCCTTCTCCAAGGGGTAGAGCGTGGGCCGGGAGTAGTAGCGGAGGCGGAACAGCCAGCGGTCGTGGGCGCCGTCCAGCAGCACGCTCAGGTTCCCCAGCACCACCTCCACCTTGCTCTCGAAGGGGAAGGCTGGACTATGGCACAGCAGCCGCTCTGGTGCCAGCGGGCTCTCACATTCCTGTGGGCGGGGAGATGCTGAGCACCGGCTCGGAGTGTGCCAAGGGGTTTGAGGTGGGGTGGGCAGGGCCGAGGGGTGATGGTCCCACACCCCGGTGCTTACTGTGGCTTGGGTTAACACACCACCGGCTTCAAAGCGGATCTTGGCGCGATACACAGAGTTCAGGTGGGTGCCGATGATGGTGAGCAGCGAGCCCCTACAATGGGCGGGGATCAGGTTCCCCGGGGTGCACATGGTCCCCAGTGTACCTGCAATTCCCAGCACCCCATCCAGCCCAGCCAGAGCAGTGGGAGGACAGGACTGTCCCTTCACCCAGGGGAAGGGAGCCCACGCACTCACTCAAAGCTG
This sequence comes from Rhabdornis inornatus, assembly GCA_013397075.1. Taxonomy (NCBI): domain Eukaryota; kingdom Metazoa; phylum Chordata; class Aves; order Passeriformes; family Rhabdornithidae; genus Rhabdornis; species Rhabdornis inornatus. The sequence continues at coordinate 527,881 of VWZS01004220.1, forward strand.
CAGCTGGGGATGATGGCCGATACAGTGGGGTCAGGGCGGTACTGGAAGGGCACGGGGGCAGGAAACTCCTCCCCGTCGATCCACAGGGCTACCCAGGCTGCGCCCAGGCCACCAGCGGCGGGAGCCGTACACTGGATTGTCCCGTTGCCCTGCCTGGAGACATGACAGCCGTGGCTGGGGGGACAGCGGGACTGCAGGAGCTCCCCGTGGCCATCCCGTGCTGGGGACCCTGCTGTGCCAGGGGAGGGCGGGGTGTACCTGGGCTGCCCAGTCAGGGCACACTCGGAGCCATTTACCATCACCCGCCAGCTGCTCCCTGCTGAGAGGTGCGTGCCATGGAGTGAGATGTGGGTGCCACCCCCCCGGGGGCCAAACGGGGGGTGCAGGGCACTGACGTTGGGTTCCTGAGCAGAGATGGGGTCAGTGGGATGGGTGAGTGAGCCAAACCCCCCCGACCGTGCCAGGGGCACTGCCAGTGTGGAACCATACCACGAAGACGAAGCCGCCCAGGGTGGCGGAGCCGTAGACACGGAAGCCAGAGGGTCTGACGGGCTCCTGCACAGTGAGCACCACGTCGGCTGGGCCACTCAGCGCTGCTGCGCCCCCCGGCTCCAGCTCACACACCAGCACATCCACGAACTCCTTGCGGCGGGAGGTGGGCAGGGATCTGCGGAACAGTGATGGGGGATCAGCCCCAGGCCAGGGGGCAGACCCAGACCCCTCTCTGCTGCTGTTCTCTGCCAGCACTGCTGCATACCTGTAGCTCTCGCTCTGCCCCGGCAGCACCGTGCAGCCTCGCTGTCCCACTGCCACCCGGTAAGCGCCGCGGGGGTTGCGGCTGGGCTCGGGGTCAAAGTGGGAGCGGAAGGTCATTCCACAGAGTGTGATCCGTGTCCGACCCCGCAGCGGGGCACTCCGGGGATGGAACTGTGGGAGAGACACCTGTGTCACCCTAAGCCCCCAAAGTCCAGTGACTGCTGTGGGTCCAGAAATACCCTTCTCTGAGGAACACAACACCCATCCCAGGGAGGGAGTCCCACCACATGCCACCCCATTTGCCATGTCCCTCCCCATCCAAGTGCCTGGGAGGTGTGAGGAGCAGGGGGACAACAGCGCAGACCTACGTCGGTGAGGATGGGTGGGCAGCTGTCCTGGACCCAGTGGCCGGGGCACTCGTGGTGGCGCCTACACCCATCCCCACACCAGCCGCAGCCCATGAAGCGCTCGGCACGCAGGCAGCGGTGGCACGTGGAGAAGTGGTGACAGCCAGGGCCGGTGACATTCAGGAGCCACACCTGGGGATGGAGAGTGGAGGTGAGGGGGACACATGGAGCTCCATGCACACCCTACGCGCCTCAGACCTCCCAATCACCTTGGTGCCAGCAGTGAAGAACAGTGAGTGGCTTTGCAGCCCCATGGCACCTCGCACTGGCCCCGGCTCTCCCAGGGAGAAGTTGGACAAGGTCAGAATGTAGGAGCTGGAGCGCTGGAGCACCATCTGCACAGGGCAGAGCAGGAGGCTGAGCATACCCCACAGCCTGCCAGGACCCGTCACCCCACCCAACCCCCCATCCCACCTGGAAGATGCGTCCTTCTGCCGTGCCTAGGTGGGCCACAGTGACGTCTCCCATGGCGGTGACGAAGAGGGAGGTGAGGAGGACACCTGTCAGCTGCCCATTGAACAGGTCCACTTTGTGGGAGGCAGCAGGGATGAGGGTGGGCTGATCCCAGCACCGGGTGTTGACCACTGGTGCTGAGAGGTTCACCTGTGGCCGAACAAAGGGATGGGTGACTTGAAGCTGGCTCTGACACCCCGACTCCTACACCTTCAAAGGCCGGCACCAGCTTGAGCTGTGAAATGTTTTGGGGCAGCACCAGATTGCATAAGTTCCCCTCCAGGCTGGCAAAATTTTGGGGAAAAACACATCAGCAGGCCCTCCCTCAGTCCCCCCATGTGGCGTCAGATCCTGCCCTCCCCTCTCACCCCATCTGGATATAGTTATTCGTGCTGGCACCACAGGATGCACATTCCAACCCCAGGATTGGGGTTGCAACAGGATGCAACTTCCCTGACCCCTGGAGCTCACCAAGGGGCTGGCATTGAAGAGAGACACCAGGAGCCATGGGGTCCCCCCTGGACCCCCCAATGCAGAAGGGCTGGGGTCCCTTCTGAGTTTCCCCTACCACAGCATGAGTCAGCAGCAGTGAGCTGTCAGCTCTGTGCAGGAAGAGGAGGGGATTTGGCTGCACCTTGCCCTGAGCCTGGCTGAGGACACAAAAACTTGTGTCATGTGCTGGGACGAAGGGGCCCTGCTGGGGTGCCCACCCATCTGCATCCTGGCCATGCCAGGGCTTGTACCTGGGACACGGTGTTCCTGCCCTGCGGCTGCGGCAGATGGGGAACCCCGGTGACTAATTACACTTCCGCCTGCGGTTTATTTGCCCAGAGAAGGCGGTGGCTGGGCTTGGGGGACAAGGCAAGAGCAGCCCGCACCTCACACATCCAGTCTGCGAAGCACCGAGGCTCTGCGGCTTTCCCACCCCTGCACACATAAACAAGCTGGAGAGGGTGGCTGGGGTCCAGGGACAGTCATCACGGGGGCCAGAGTCAAGGCTCCCGGGGAGGCCATACCAGGAGAGGAATTGGCCCAATGCACGGCATGTAGCAGTGTACCCATGTGCTGGCACATGTACCAGTGGGGTGGGGGGCTCAACGGGATCCCTGCCTGCACCCAGCCTCTTGCTGCAGCCGGGGCTGCCGGAACACAGCAGCCCCTGCAGTAGCTGGTGGGTGGCTGCTGGGCTTACTCACACCTGGGTGATGCCACTCTCCCCTTGCCCTACCCCACCCCACCATCCATCCCGCTCTACCAGTGTTTCCCAGCTCCTGAACCCACATCCCAGCCCACCCCCAGGGTTCCCGGGCTGGATGCAGCGCAGGGTGGAGCAGGTACTCACATTGTGTGGGCAGTACTCCACCGGCTGGAAGAAACTGAGCCCCCGCAGCAGTGGCTGGTGCCCGGTGCCGCAGCACTTCTCCATGCCCTCCTCCATGGCCTGATTGAGGAGGCGGAGGGGGAAGGCGCAGACTGCCGAGTTCTCCTGTGGCACCCGGCTCTCCGGCCAGCTCTCGGCAAAGGCGCCGAAGAGCACCATGTCGGTGTCATTGATGCCCAGGTCGCGGGCCAGGCGTGCACCAGGGTGGGCAGCGTGGGCTGCCTGCAGCACATTGTAGGCAATGTCCCTCTCAGCATCCTCCTCTTTGCTGCGCCGGCGCCGGCGCTTGGACTCGAAGCGGCAGTCGAGGACGAGCTCGCGGTAGCGGCGCAGGTCACGCTCGTGGGTGCTGAGCCGTGCCAGGCGTGTGTGGTACACTGTTGATCCCGGCCGTTCTGGCTGCACCATCAGGAAGTAGACGTGGTCCCCGTTGGCAAAGGAGTGCACGTAGTGGATGGTGTAGTTGTTGCGGTATTGTGGCAGCACTGTCAGCCACTGGAAGTCATCTGAAAAGCCATCCAAGGTGCCCTTCAGGCGTCGGACAGACACCGACTGTGGGCTGTACCGTGCTGCCACACTGCTGTTGATGGTGGAGCCGAGGTAGAAGAAGGAGGCGTAGGAGGTGGCCACCACAGTGGCACTGGTCCCCAGTGGGCTGACCACACAGTCAGGGCAGAATGCAGGGCTGTTGCCCACGGCTGAGTACAGGCAGTGAGTGGCTGTGATGGCCACCTTACCATCTTGCACCTCCAGCTGGTGCTGATAGCACAGCCCATGCCGTGCCGTGCCACAGCTGTACAGCCATGGCTCCAGTGGGTCCAGCAGCAACAGGACATTGTCTGTGTCCTCAGGGCCATCTGTGGTGGCTGGGCACAGGTGACAGATCTCACACTTGGCACTGCCCACTGGGCCGGTGATAAGGATGGAGAGCAGGCGCAGCTCGGGGCTGACCAGCAAGATCCGGTTGCGGACTGCCACAAAGACAGCGACTGGGCCATCGGAGTCGGTGAAGACAGCAACATTCTGGATGGGGCTGCCAGCATCGAGGCTGGGCAGTGTGTAGGGGATGGAGAAGTTCCTGGTAGAGCTGTAAGGGATGCGGGGACACTGCCAAGCACCAGCACCCAGCAGGGCCAGGGTGAGCAGCAGCCAGAGGCACAGACAGCACAACAGGCCCATGCTGTGCAGTGCCACTGGTGTAGGGTTATCGACGGTGCTCAGCACCCAGCAGGCTCAGAACATATGGAGGATGGGCCACCATTGCATCTGCCAAAATTAAAAAAGGAACAGTTTTACCCGCTTATTTTAGGTGAGGACCCGGGCACAGCCACAGCCGGGTGTCAGTTGAGGGTGCCAGGGCTCCCAAGGGCCAGATGATGTTGGGTAGTGCCGAGGGAGGATCAGTCACACCAAACCTCTTCCGAAATACCATGAGTAGGAGGTGATGCCAAGCTGCCTGTGGCAGAGGGACAAATCCTGCCTTCTGCCACCTACAGACGCTGCCTGTCACCCTGGGGCATCTCTGCCCTGCAATGACCCATTCCGGGGACTGGGATAGGGACCCTGCCAGCCCCCGGGACAGCAACGGGGACTGGGGATCCCTGGGGGACTAGGACAAGGTCCCCGCCAGCCTCCCGGGATCCCTAAATACCCCCGGCCTCCATCCCCGGCCCCGCCGCAGCTCACCAGGTCCGGGGTCTCCACTGCGTCCGGCTGCCCCCGCCCCGTCCGGTCCGGTCCGGTCCGATCCGATCCGAGCGGTTCCGGGCGGCAGGGCGCTCACCTGGGCGCTGCCGTGCGGTGCCGTGCGGTGCCGTGCGGTGCCGGGACAGGGCGGAGCGGAGCGGGGCCGGGACGGAGCAGGCGAGGCGGGACAGGACAGGGCGGAGCGGGCTGGGCGGGTCCTGCCTCCGCACAGCCCGGAGCTCCCCGAGGTCCGGCACCGGCACACGCAGCCCGAGGGGACGGGGGTGTTCGGGAAACACGGGGATCGTGCTAGTACCCAGAGAGTCGCTGGGGACTGCCGGGGGGACGGGCGCGGTGCCCAAGAGGAGCACCGGTGTGAATCAGGGCGATCGGAACACGGGTGCAGGGCTGGCACAGTGCCTCGGCTGCCCGCTGCAGGGGTGGCCGTCGGGGGATCCAAGTGGCTGGGAGGTGGCTGTCATCAGCATCCCTGAGTACGAGTGCATGTCGGTACCCCGCTGCCATAGGGACGGCTGACACCCCGACCCTTAGAATCGAAATTGCCGCTTCCCCAAAGTTCCCGCGGTGGCACCGCGTTCGGTGCTCGCTTCCAGGCCAACAGGGCAGCCTTGAGGGGTGCGGCAGGCTCAGCACCGGAGTTCCCACCCTGGAGAAAAGAGGAGGGCTGGGAGAGCCACAGCTTCGCCACGGCGGCTGTGAGGGTTATTTCTGTTGTGCCCATTCTGTGTCTCATGTCCCTTTCCTCCCTGGCTGCCGCAGTGGCAGGAGCTGCCAGCACCTCTGGGAGTGACTGCTGTTCGTAGGGATGTGGGAAGATGCTTTTACATCCCGATCCATACATGGATTTCCCCTCCAATTGCCCTACTGCCCTCGGACGCTGGGGCCACGAATCCCAGCTTTGCACATGGACCTTTCCTCCCGGTGAGCAGGGCGCTGGGGACTTTGGTGCCAGGAGAGGCTGAGCCTGCCGAAAATGCCCAGTGCCTGCCGCCCGGCCAGCCCTGGCCCTCCCAGGCTCCCGTCCCGTGTTGTGCAAGGCTCGGCAGTTCCGCTGGCTCCGGGCCTTACCCAACAGCCCCTTCCTCCGGCTGCGCCTCTGCTCGGTTTCGACATGAGCTGGCCGCGGCCAGCTCAGCCCGGGAATTTTGCCACTCCCAGTCCCCAGCCAGCGCCGCCTCCTGCCAGCACAACGTCGGCAACCTCCCACCACTCCCAGGCAGCTTTCCTGGCTCCCAGCAGTTGCCCGGGGTTGGACTGCACCGTACCAAAACTTGGAACAAACTTCCCGCTCAGCTTGGTCCTCCCCCCACTCCAAACAGGAATGCGACAAGACTTAACTTAGGGTCCAGATAATGTTTATGAGCAAAGACAAGCGATTACACTCTGGCAGGAGCATAAATACAGGAGCAGATCCCTGTGCTAGCCCTGCCAGATCCTTCCCAGCTCCCTCTGTGCCGGGGTGTCACTCTGATGGCTCTGCCCCTCCCGCAACACCTATTCCAGCACTATTCAGACGGCCCCAAAACATGGAGTTGGGCCGTTCAAAGGTGCTCAGCCCCACACCAGTGCCTGGAGGTGCATGAAGCTCCGTGTAGTTGGCTCGAGTGGCTGGGTTTGGGGGACAGGTGCTCCCGTGCCACAGGGCAAACCCTCCATGGGCTGGGGAGCACCATGGCCTTGCACTAGGACGGTCTCCAAGGAGATGTGTTTAAGCTGCCCCTTTTAGGGTCCACTACCCACAGCCAGAACCATGAGCCTACAAGCACCCTGACAAACACCTCAGCACCTCAGCTCTCTGGACCTGCTCTGTGTCCCTGTGGTGAGGTGGGCAGGACCCTGCTGTCCCAGCTGGGGCAGGCTGACCCACCCTGCCCGCCAGCATCCCCAGGTACAGACATCCTTTTCACAGCCACAGTGGGAAGGGTCCAGGCTCATACAGATGCCAAGAGGGCAAACCTGCTCTGGGACTGCAGAGGCTTCCTAGCACTTGGGGGGTCCAGATGCCCCAAGGCAGGGAGAGGAGCAGTGCGTGCCCTGTCCCTTGCCAGGATGGTGTCACCCGTCATCTGCGGGCACAGCAACACAGGGGTCCCCTGAGGGCTGCCACATCTCTCTTGGGGATCCCCACCCTTGGCACAGCCACAGGATGTCAGAGAAGGGAGTTGCCAGGCACGGAGAGCACGACCCAGGGGCTCTGCTCCCCTCCAGCAACCTGGGGTACCAGCAGCTCCACTCCAGGACCTCCACAACAAGGGAAGGAGCTGGGGACTGCAGAGGAAAAGCAGCCCCCCAACTGGGGCACTGCCTGCAGCTAAGAGAAAGTCCTGTTCAGCCCCTTCCCTTTCCTTGTGCACCCCATCTCTAACAACCAGGTTGGACAGTCCCGCAGGTGGGGTTTCCGTGTGCTCTGGGGTCCCTGGGAATAGGCTCCCCAGCACAGCGGGGGCTCTCCCAGCTGGCTCCATGCTCTGGGTGATGCCTGATGCCCATCAGTACGTCTGGGGCGTGAGGATGAAGAGTCGGTCTTCCTCCTTGCGGATCCACTTCATGAGCTTGTTAACAGCATTGATGGCACCGGCCTTGGTCCCCAGGGGACTGTAGCATACATAGAGCTCAAAGGCATTGGTTACCTGGAGAAGGAACAGGACACATGCTGGGAACAGGACTGCGCCCCACTTAGGGGTGGCACTCCATCTTCCTCGCATGGGCTACCAGCAATGGGCAGAGGGGGTCCAGCGCAGGGACACGAAGTGGCAGTGGGGTACTCTAAATGGGTGGCATCTGGTTTGCTCAGAAGTGTGAGAACAAAGTCCTGGGGTTTTTCCTCAGAGTGGGCTTTCTCCAGAGCACTGAGTTCAGAACAGGACATGGTACAGCTCTTGGTGCCAGAATTCACCAGCTCCCACTGCTACTCCTGCCTGTCCCTCCCTCACATAGGGGCAGGCTCACCCCCAAAAGAACCACGCACAGTCTGGGGTCCTGCCAGGGGACCATGGAGCTGGTGCTGTGTAGTGTTACCACCCTCCTTCCCCACCATGCAGGAGCAGAAAAGACAGGCTCACCAAACCCCACGAACAGCCTTACCCATGCCAGGAGGTTCTCGCGGGGGCCTGTGAAATAGATGTTCTTCAGGGGCCGTGAAGAGTTGTGGGCCCGACTGTGCAGGTACTGATAAAGCCCCAAGAGCCTCTCCTTCTCCTCCTCCTGCACGTAGGGAGCCTCAATCTCGGGGCTGCAGGAACACAGCACTCCGTTAACACCCTGGAGAAGGAGCTTGGCCCATGCCACATGCCACAGCCTTGGCCCAGTGGTTCCCTGGGGCCTCACCTGGTGAAGAGCCCAGAGCTCTTGGACTTGTAGATGAAGTGCCGGAGGTCAGGGATGCCCACCTGGGCGACGCTGTAGAAGGGGGTGCGCAGGGCCTCCTGCAGAGCGTGGTGCACCCCCCGCCGCCGCAGGCGCTCCTGGAAGCGCCGCTTGCAGTCGGACACAGTGAAGAAGTCCTCACGGTCAGTGGAGACCAGCAGCAGGCACAGGTCCATCTCCTGCTCCAGGTAGGAGATGTGGGCATGGAAGAAACCGCTGGAGTTGAACTTAGGGAGGCAAATGGGAGTCCAAGCTTCACCCTCCCGAAAAGATGAAGAAGAGCTGATGAGGTTGAAGAGCAGATGGAGGTCAATGGGGTGAAGGAACTGATCCTTCTTCCTCACGAGAGACACTAGCTGGTTCCCAGACAGCAGAATGGAGAAGACCAGGCTCTTGGCCTTGGCCTGCTGCAGGCTGCTGCTGACAGCATCCCGGACACTGGCAGCCAGGGGCAGGCAGCGCACAGCGCCCATCAGGAAGCTGGGGTCATGGGCCATGAGGTCCAGCAGGTTGTCAGTGATGCGCTCGGAGCCAGCCAGAAGCCGGCGCAGGTCATAGTTCTGCTTCTGCTGGAAGATGTGGTTGAGCTGGGTCCAGGTGAGCAGGCTCAGAATCTGGTAGTAGATGTAGAGCAGCTCATGGGCAATCTCCTGCTCTGACTGCCGAGTGCGTGCCACTGCCACCAGCACCAGCGGGCTCCTCCGCACAAAGACCACCTTGTAGCCATCTGCTTGGGAGGGAGTCCCCGGAGTCCGGGGACAGACCTGTGAGCCTGGCTCCCCAGGGCTACAGCGAGGCTGCAGCCTCTCCCCCCAGCAACCCACCTGCCCCTGGGGACAGCTGACATGGCCCATGGTGGCAGGCACATGGATGGGCAGGCTGTGACCCCCCCATCCCATTCCCCCCCAGGGTGGTACCTGCATGGATGGACCGGATGGCATTTTTCTCGGCCTCCAGGAAGGATACCAGGGCCATCATGACACCCATGGTGCTGGACAGGGCCTCCTCAGAGCCATAGCGGGAGTACACGGGCTTGCCTGCCTCGCTCAGCACGAAGACGTGCTTCCTGTGCAAGCGCCAGGCGTCCATGGTCACATCCTCCTCCTCCTTCCCCGACAGCACCGAGTCACGGCGGGTGGTCTGTGGGGATGGCTCCAGCTTCCCCTCCTTGCCTGGCCTCATCTCCTCCTCCAGGTCGAGGGCCATGCCCGTGAGCTGTGTGCTCAGCTCGCTGAAGTCCTTGCTGATCTGCTCCATGCTGCTCTGCTTGGCTGGCTCTCCCTGTCTCTCCTCTGGGCTCCGTGCTGCGGCTGCCCCATCCTCGGGACTGGTCAGGTCCTCATAGGAGCGGGTGTGCACGAACATGGCTCCCTCCTGGCCCGCCCCTGGGAACAACGGGCCATGCAGCATCTGTCCATGCGTCCCCCGCATTGGGGGAAGGATGTAAAGGGGACCTGCCTCCTCTCCCCATCCCATAGCACCCTGTCTGTGTGGAGTCATGAATGGGCCCATCTCCCCCAGCCCACAGGGCTGTGGACATCCCAGCCTGCATGAGGAGCTGTTCTTTCCCCCCTTGGTGGTCCATACCTGGCTCCGTGCCCTGTGCCAGCCCCGGTGTGGGGCTCTCAGACCTCTCCGCATGCTGCCCATCTCCCGGCGCCAAGGACCCATTGGGTACTTCCCAGCTTTTCTTCTTGTGGACATCTGCAGCCATTCCTCGGGGCAAGGACCTGCACGTGACCCACAGTGTCACCCCTGCATCCCCTCACTTTCAAAGCAGGTCCTGAAATGCTCTGTTCTCCAACACCAGCACCCATGGCCCAATCCCGCTGGCTCAGCAGGCAGCAGCGAGCCCTGGTGAGATGTCAGGAAAGCTGCTCTAATCCAGCAGGATTTCCTCTCTCACGCAGCCCCAGCTCTTTCCAGTCCTCTGCCGACGGCAGCTTTCATCCAGGCTTGGCCCCGATTTCCCCCATGAAAGCTGCTCAGCCTCCCTGTGCAGTGAGGGGGAAGGGACACGGCCCTGGATGGGGCTTGTCCCCTACACCGGAGATCCCAGAGGCCTCGTGTTTGCAAAGGGAGGGGTTTATGACCGTCCTTGGACCGGGTTAGGTGGCTGTGATGGGACGAGGCTGGTGACACTCCTCCTGAGTTGGCACATATGGCGTCACCCCAGGAGCTGGGTGCCCTCTCCAGCAGAGGCCATGCCTCCAGCCTGCTCCTTCCTCCCTTCCCTGGGGGAAAACCAGCCCAAAGGCACAATAAAAAGCAACAGGAAGCAGGAAGGCTGGCTAGGAGCCTGTGCCTCTGAACCCGGCTGCTAGAGAAGCTCACGGAGCCCCGGCTCTGCTCTGTGATCTGACACACCTTCTGCTCCCAAACCCAATCCCAACAAACGCTGCACCTGGAGGAGCCAGACCAGCCTCCACAAAGTCCTGTGGCAGCCCTGAAGGGTACCACGGAGTGGATCAGTGCCCTGTCCTTACCTGGGGGAGCTCGTGCAGCCCCCACCCCCAAACCTGTGACAGCTCTGGAGGGTGTTGGGGAGGGGGTCAAAGCTCCGTCCTCCCCCGGGGAGTTAAATCCTCACGCCACAAAACCCTGTGACGGCTCTGGAGAGTACCAGGGAACAGATAAAGGCTCTGTCCTCATCTGGGGGAGCCTGGGACAGCCCCGGAGAGTGCCAGGGAGCTTACTGGGATCCCGTCTGCACCTGGGGGAGCCAGACACCCCACTAAAATCCTGTGACAGCCCTAGAGGGTGCCGGGGAGCGGATCAGGGCCCGGTCCTCACCTTTCCTCTTCACACTGCTGACCTTCCCGTGGGCGAGACTCACCCCAGGACCACCCCCGGCCCAGCACGGGCCCACCCCGACCCAGCCCCCTTCAGCGCTGAGGTGTCACCGCTCCTGCAGCCCCGACACGACCCAGGCCCAGGACCCCCCTTAAGGACAACGCGCAGGGACCCACCTCCGCCGCTCCTCCCGCGGCCGCCCTGCAGCCCCCTGGGCACGGCCTAGGCGGGTCGGAGAAGGGGTCGGAGCCGGCGGCGGGCGGTCACCTCCCACCCTACCCCCGGTCCCGGCCCCGACCGCGGTGACACCCCCGCCATCGCGGCGACCCGCCGCGGGGCATCATGGGAGTTGTAGGCGGTGCGCTCCGAGGGGGATCATAGGAGCTGTAGTCCGTGAGCCGCAAAGACATGCCTGAGGATGGGCGTCAGGGACGAGGCGATAGAGACTACAATTCCCAGCACCCCCTGCGTTCCCGCAGGGAGGAGGGAGCCGGAAGTTCCGGGTTCTCGCCGTGGCGGCCGTGGGGCCTGTGCGAGGCGGGAGCGGCGGAGAAGGAGGAGGAAGAGGAGGAGGAGGTGATGAGGGTCTCCTGGGAGATAAAGGGGATCGTCTGGGATAAAGGAGATCTCTCTCAGGGGGTGAGAGGGGCGAGGAGTGTCCCGAGGGGCTCTCGGGGTAGAGGAGGCGAGGCTGCGGAGTCCAGGAGGATGGGGGGGTTTGTGTCTTGGGGTCACCTGTGGTGCAGGAATCGAGGGAGGCTGGGGGCGGCCCGCTGCGGGGCGTGAGGCAGCAGGTCCTGGCGCTGTGGGCCCGCAGCTGCGTGTCAGGACGTCTTCATCAGCACCCCACGCTCCAGTGGGACGTGGGGTTGGGATGCTGGGCCCCTGGATCAGGATAGAGTATTCCACATGGTGGTGTTGGGGCCTGCCACGTGTGTATCATTGTCAGTAGTTGTGGTGTTTCTGGGTATCTCAGTTTTGTTCTGAGGCCCTGATCAAGATGAGGGCCTTTTTTGCACCAGGTCATATGTGTGTCTATCTCAGAATGCTTTTGGTTGTAAAAGGGGTGGACCAAAATGGGCTGGATTCGTGCTGGGGTGCAGAGGGATCTGATGGGAGCTGTGTGTTAGCAGATGTAATCCCAAGTGATGGACTAAATGGGATTTTGGGCTGTAAATAAAGGCTTAGATGGAGGCAGGATGTGGTCTGGCTCTGGTGGAGGCCAGGTAAGGCAGTGATTACGAATGACTGGGAGTGATGACAGTGACCTCCCATGCTCTGTTTTTAGAAATAATTGGCACCTCAAGAGGCTGGTGTTGCTGCTGTGTGGTGTTACTTTTGGCAATGCTGCTGAAGGTGGAATCCACTTCCTATCCCGGCAGGGTGTTGGTGGTGTGAGAGTCTTTCCCAGCATTCACTGGTTGGTGGGGTGTGCATTAGAAATTAACCTGATTGTCTCTAATACGTGTTTTTAGAAGCATCATACAGATGAAAAGTATGCACATCCTCTTTTTTTTTTTTAAATTAAATTCCTCCAGCCTGACACCTATGAGAACCAAAATGGTTCCCTCTCCCTTCACTTTCACGTGTCAGTGACATGCTTTTGATATTTCTTCTGAATTAGGGATCTCCACCTTTAACACTGGATGTAACTGGGTTTCTTGGTTACTTGCAGTTTCAGTAGCTTTGGGGAATAGTTTTCTCTTGTACTTCCTGCAGTACTTGGATTTCACAGAGGTCTTTTCCTTTCTTCATCCTTTACTGTGTACAGAAAACTTTACTACAGAAAGCTACAAAAACTTTACTGAGTACAGAAAGTTGTTCCACAGCAAACTGCTTCCTCTGTTCTCATGTGTAGTTCTGTGTTTGATTTCCTCGTGCTCTATAAATACCTAGTCTTGGCAAAATCTATTTGGAGAGAAGCTCTGAATATCAGAGTATTTTTCTGAAAATAACACCCAGTCTGTCACCAAATATCCTTCTCTCCTCCATATTTGGAAAAACGATGTGAAGTGTGGTGTAAATTGGTGAGGAGACACTTGAGGGCTATGCTGGTGTTTCCTACTCAGCCCCTAGTCCTCAAGAAGACCAGTTGCTTAGTTCTGGCTCAGCTGCACAATTCTCATGATCAAAGCCATTATTTTACCATAGCAGGATATAAATTGGAATAAGAGATCCAAGAGTTTGCTGTCAGGCTTGGCAGGTGCAGTTTGGGAAGTGGAGTCAGGAACCTCCCCAGAGTTGTGTGGGGAGGGCAGGGGCGTGGTCCTGAGGAAATCATGGGGTGTAATTGCCAGGGAGCATCCGGAGTTCCACCATCTCTCCTGGGAGGGCTGTGTGACCACCAGTCATTGGAGGAACTAAAACCACAAAAGAGCTTCTCCTTGTTTAGTTGTGTCTTCTGTATCTTCGGTGGAGCTGAGGCTTTGCCACCAAGAAGTAGAGCCATCTGGGGCAGGAGCAGGGAAAGATGATGCATATCTGCCTCTGAATGTTCAGGGTAATTGTAACAGCTCATGATTGTCCTAGAGAGCTGTTGGTCTGAGCTCTGCGAGTGACTGGACTCTTTCCATCTCCTCAAACACTTGGTTGTGACCAGAGTATGACAAAACTAGTCGATGCACAGTTCCAAGCATGCAGGTGGCTTTGTGCCATGATTTACTGTTGGCCTGGGGTAAGGCTTTGGCAAACAGCCTCATTCACACTGACCTGTCTCCCAGCATTTACCTGTGAGCTGGGAGGTGGGAGCTGAGCTGGCAGATACCTGCCTGTGGCAGAAGGGTGAATCCTCACGATGTCTCATCATGGTGTGCTTTTTTTGGAGCAGTTGTAGCAGGGTGTACCTTCAGGAGATTTTGGCGTCAGTGCAAGCCAGGCTAAGACCCTTCTGTCCCTGTCCTGCAGTTTGCTGTCACCTTGGTTTGTGGGGTTGTATGGTAAAGCGTATCAGTGAAGTGACCTGGGTTAAATATAACCCTCTTCTGAGGGTCATCCATGGTGCAGACCCAGAAAAGCACAAGCTGGCACAACTTCCACCCGGTGCTTTGCCAAAGGCAGAGGCGGGGAGCAAATCAGGCTGAATGGGGGCTGTCGGAGCCAGTGGTGCTCCCTGTGTTATTGAACCATGACCTCACACTCCCGGAGGTTGCTGCATGGTTCAGCAGGTCTGTGCCAGGCCTGAGAGCTGTCCAGTGGTATATTTTCCTTATCTGATAATTTGAATATTATGTCTAAACAGTTCCCAGCTGGCAAGGGATTTTATTTTTACTTTTTTAAGTGTCGGTAAGGTTGTTGACTTAAGGAGAACTGTAGTGGGGGAGGGAAATCCAGAAGGGAAGAGAAATCAATGCGAGGTCTGCAGGCTGCAAAAGATGTCAGATGAAAGGACTGGCTGATGACAGCAACTATCTCCCTTTGCCTGCCCTTGCCATGAAGGGGGTGTGGTCTTGGTTCTCTTAGAAAGAGAACTTTTCCTCCTAGAAAGATGGAGGAAATCCTTGGGACCAGAGTAGTTATTTATCAAGAACTGTGTAAAATGTCAGCAGACTGGTACTCTTAGGCTTGAGTGGCCAACAGAATGAACCTGTTTTTTTGAGAGTGACACTGGGGTGGATGGATCGGTGGTGGTTGTGCAGGTTGCCTTCCTCAGCCTCTGCATGGTTGTTTTCTGCCAGATCCTGCTGTCCCTGGCTCCCACCTGAGCCTTCCCTGGTGGGTAGTGGACCCTGGCAAGAGCATGGACTCTCTTGGCATGGTAGCTCCCTCAGCTTCTTGGCACAGACAGCTGCCAGCAGCAGCATCTGGAATTGCTACCTGGTGGAAGGTCTGTCATAACCTGCTCTGCCTATCTGCCTCTGTTATGGCAGTGCTGACCTTTGGAAGGGAGAACAAATAGGAGTGCCCTTCTTTGACAGGAGCTGCTCCAGCCAGGCCTGGCAGTGACTGTCTGTACTGTCCTCTGCCCCCTCAACCACTGGAGTTAAATAATCCTGCTTTGGAACAGTGTGTAAGCACCAGTTCTCTCAGCCTTGGTCTGGTGTCATGACAGCCCTCTGCACCACTGCAGCTGGATTGGCCAGAGCAGGTTTGAGGCCATCAGGTTTCCATCTCCCTCAGTTTTCGTCATGCTCTGCTGCAGCCTTTTGTTTCTCTTTTGGAAAGACGGAAGTACTTCCTATTTCAAGTCTTGGCTTTCGTTATAGCCAGGAAATCCTCACCTTCTCCACTGGTGGGAGGAAGTGGATGAAATTTTAGATTTCTGTTGAGGCAAGTGATACTTGCGTCACTCTGCTTGATGAGGGCAGCGTTGGAGAACAGTGCTCGTCATGATTTATTGGCAAAACCTCCTCCGTTATCTACATACTTCTGAGGGCAGAGGATCCATGGTAAACCAAGAGTGGTGATCATTTCCTTGAATAGCAAAGAGCTTTTGGCAAAAATAGTTTGGATTAAACATTAATTGCAAACTGTTGTTCATCGGCGGTCCTTGTTTATAGATGGCGACGTTCTCACGTTTCTAGCTGCACCCTGAATAGTGTCAGACAGCACAGTATGTTGGAAAGCTCTGTGTTAATCAAAGCAGATATCAAATTGTTTGCCCACCATATTGACAGTTTGATTTCAGGAGTTGTTTGATGCTTACAAATTTGAACGTGGAGAAATGCAACACTTGAATTAATTCATGCCTGAGTGTGGTCGTCTATCTGTGGATCCTGATCAGATGTTACATATACCCCTTCTAACCAGCAGTGCTTTTCTCGTGTCATGTGTGTTCTTTGCCTTGTGGCTTATCATCATGTTGTTTATTCAACAGGTTGTGGTGTCTGGGTGGTGTTAGAGTGAATTAACCATTTCTGGAAGCCTACCAGACAAGATCAAAATGTGGGGAGACCATCGACAAGGCAACAGAATGGGGTCTTTTCGGTAAGCACTTGAATGTATAGTTTATTTCAGGAACATTCCTAGATACAATAAGTCTTGGGACCCCACTGTTTACTGTTTTGGTAGAAGTGGTGAGGTCTCTATGGAGCTAGTTGTGATTGCCAAAGAGCAGACAAGTTAATTGATGGGTTTTGCATTTATGGGAAGTTTTTAATTTAGTTTTTAAGCAACAGCTCCTTTTAATATTTCTAGTCCTTCTCCACACCTCCTTTTCTAGTGATACTTAGTTTAGCTGTTGTGAGCTAGGGTGATGTGCTATATAGCTTTTGGTATTATGTGCTGTTAACACCTGTAAGAGAAGAAAATGAGTTCAGAAATACTGGCACATTCATTGCACACACAATTTTATGAAAACTTTGGGAGTTTAATTCTTTCCATGAGGTTAATAAGTCCAAATATCATAGAATCACAGAATGATTTGATTGGAAGGGACCTTAAAGACCATCTCTTCCCAAACCTCTGCTGTGGGCAGGGATACCTTCCACTATCCCAGGCTGCTCCAAGCTCTGTCCAGTCTGGCCTTGAACCCTTCCAGAGGTGGGGCATCTACAGCTTCTCTGGGAAACCTGTGCCAGGGCCTCACCATCCTGACAGGGAAGAATTTAGTCCTAGTATCTAATCTAAACCCACTCTCTTTCAGTTTAAACCAATTCCCCATTGTCCTACCACTTGCACTTGCAAGAAGTCTATGTCCCCATATACTCCTTCATAAGACATTTTTGAATGTCACTGCAACTGTTCTAAAGATTCATGTGCAGCTGACCTGCACAGCACAATGTTTGTATTAGTTTGTGTTCCTCTGGTTGTTACTGGAACCTGTGTTTGCAAGAGAACGCTGGGTACAAAAATGAAGCCACCAAAATCTAGAATTTTCTTCTCTTGTACATCATTCTTTCATCCTTTGCTCATGTGTGCACTCAATCCCTTGAAAATCAGTGCGATAAAGGTACTGCTCATGGCCTGCCTTGGGTTTCTGCCATAAGAATACTTCAAATAATTGTCTACTGTAAGGTGTTGAGAAAGCTGATGAAAATCAGTATCCTCCAGAGCATGTAGTAACAGTGTTGATGAGGGAGTGATTGCATCTTGTGTTGATATGAATAGTGCTATTCTGATGATTTTAAAGTGGATTTTATNTGATTTGATTGGAAGGGACCTTAAAGACCATCTCTTCCCAAACCTCTGCTGTGGGCAGGGATACCTTCCACTATCCCAGGCTGCTCCAAGCTCTGTCCAGTCTGGCCTTGAACCCTTCCAGAGGTGGGGCATCTACAGCTTCTCTGGGAAACCTGTGCCAGGGCCTCACCATCCTGACAGGGAAGAATTTAGTCCTAGTATCTAATCTAAACCCACTCTCTTTCAGTTTAAACCAATTCCCCATTGTCCTACCACTTGCACTTGCAAGAAGTCTATGTCCCCATATACTCCTTCATAAGACATTTTTGAATGTCACTGCAACTGTTCTAAAGATTCATGTGCAGCTGACCTGCACAGCACAATGTTTGTATTAGTTTGTGTTCCTCTGGTTGTTACTGGAACCTGTGTTTGCAAGAGAACGCTGGGTACAAAAATGAAGCCACCAAAATCTAGAATTTTCTTCTCTTGTACATCATTCTTTCATCCTTTGCTCATGTGTGCACTCAATCCCTTGAAAATCAGTGCGATAAAGGTACTGCTCATGGCCTGCCTTGGGTTTCTGCCATAAGAATACTTCAAATAATTGTCTACTGTAAGGTGTTGAGAAAGCTGATGAAAATCAGTATCCTCCAGAGCATGTAGTAACAGTGTTGATGAGGGAGTGATTGCATCTTGTGTTGATATGAATAGTGCTATTCTGATGATTTTAAAGTGGATTTTATTGGCATCATTCTTTAATGTATTGAGTGGAGAATGCTGACCTTGATCCAAATTTAATTGCTATTCTACATGGTGGTGAAACGGACCGTGTACCTTAGGAAATCTGTGTGTGCTTTGATTAATCTTGGTGAGTGATTCTGTAGTGAAACTCAGAGTACAACGTGTCTTGCTGTAGTTGCTAAGGAAATGTCCACTGCTTTGGGTAGCATTTGGTGTTATTTTAAAATGTGCTGATACTGTATTATTCTGTTTTTTAAAAAATGTACTGGAGCCTTGCTTAGATGAAAAATCAGGTAGTTCCATCTCAAAAAAAAAAACCAAACCCAACCCATTGGATTTTGAAAAATGCCTTAAAAATGAACTTCTTCCTGAATGTTTTTATGGTGGAAGAGCTCATAGTGAACTCGGTGTGAGACATTCTGGAGGCACGAGCACAGGGATATCTTGGATGTTGATTGTTGGCATAGTCCTGTGAGGCACCCTCAGTGTCTGAACTGATGGCTTTCAGAATTTTCCAGTTTGGACTCCAGCACAAGGAAGCATATATGAGTCTTTGTAGCATGTCAATAAAGCCTGTTTGGTAACCTCTGCTTTCATGTGCCTCAGGATGATGTGTGAAGTTAACTGTTTCCATACTGCTCAGAGAGCTTAAGCTCCTGGATTCCTCACAGGCGTGTACTGGTGATGCTAATGAACCAACACACCAGCTGCTGGTACCTCAGACAGCTGCAGAGCTGTGTGCAGTGCAGGACTATGTGGATTGCTACCATCATTAACCCATTAATATTGCAGGTATTCCCTGTTGAGTGCTTCTGGAAATTGTGCTGAAATGGGAGCACCCAAGTTTACTTTCTCACATCTGTCGTATGCTGCCTCATCTTAAACTGCCAAACATCAATATCTTCTGCGGATCTTAGACTGTTACACAGCTGTATAAAAGTTTAGAGAAGAATGTGCTGCTGTGTAGATTTCAGACTCTTAAGCACGTTATGAATAATACTGTCTTTATTTCTACAGTGGGAGCCAAGAAGAAAGGTTTGCTCCCGGGTGGAACAGGGAATATCCTCCTTCCCTTGATAGTCTTGGTCAAGAAAGACACTCTGGCAACTTCTCTGGCAGAAAATCACTTCCTTTTGATATCCAGGCAATCTCAGGCCTCCTCAATCCTCAGTTTGCCAACAGAGAGGAACCTTCTTTCAGCTATGGAGCTAGAGATGGACCACGTAGTGACTTCAGAGGTGGGGATGGGCACCATGATTTTAGGGGCAGGGATTTCCCACCATCTGACTTCCAGGGCAGAGATGAGTCTCAGATGGATTTCAGAGGTAGAGAGCCACCCCTTTCTGAATACAGGGGCAGGGATATGTACTCTGGAGACTTCCGGGAGAGAGAAGGGCCCCCTATGGACTTCAGGGGTGGGGATGTTCCCTCAGGGGACTACAGGAACCGGGACATGTTCCGTATGAACTACAGGGATAGAGAAGCACATAATATGGATTACAGGGGCAGGGAGGAACCTCCATCAGACTTCAGGGGAAGAGGGTCTTATGATTTTGACTTTAGAGGTCGAGATGGGCCTCATTCAGACTTTAGAGCAAGAGACATGTCTGGGTTAGACTACAGGGGCAGAGAACATTCCTATTCAGACTTCAGAAATAGGGATGTACCTGATTTGGACTTCAGGGGTGTGGGTACCTCTGATCTGGACTTCAGAAACAGGAACGCACCATCGTCAGACTTCAGAAATAGGCACAGATCCCGATCTGATCAGGATTTTAGGAGCAGAGATGTGGCTCCTTCCATGGACTTTTCAGATAGGGAAATGCCTCCTGTGGATCAAAGCCTTGTAGATTTTAGGCACAACCAATCTACTGTACCTTTAGCAGAAAGAGAAGGCTCTGGTTTAAGCACCAGCAAAAGAGATGAGTCTGCACTTAGTCTAGATAGAAGTCCCTTTGGTGGCCAAAAAGGAGAATTTCAACACTCAGAAGCACCAGCCAGAGAAGAGGAATCCCTGGGACTGGGTCTTGAAGATGACACTTCGCACAATTTTCAAAATAGCCGTGGACCTCTTCCTACTCTTCAGGACCAAGAGGAGCAACCTCAGAGCTTTGCTAACAAGCAGCAGCAGCTTTCTGGGGGGGAGCAGCAAAGATCCGATTCTGATCTTGGGTTAAAGGGTGAAGGTGACCTGGATTTCCTTGGGAGGCAAGATACCGACTACCGGAATATGGAATATCGTGATGTGGATCACCGGCTGCCAGGGCATCAAATGTTTGATTATGAGCATGGCAAGTCCTTTGCAGAAGGAAAACCCAGCAAAGATTCTAGACCCTATAAAAACCTTCAGGTAGGTGGTTTTGTTAATTGATGTCTCTGTTAAACGCGTGTTGGCCAAAGAATGGAAGGAGTTGGGAAGGAGTCTTCATCCATATCCCATCACTTCAGTTGTATTCTAATTCACCATCCTTCTCTGAGATCATTCTCTGCTCTAGGTTATTTAATGGGCACCCTTTCTATCTCAGAAACACTTCCCAAGAGAAGTGCAGTTTAGCAAGTGAGAGTTGCTAAATATGTAGAACCAGATTTGGTTCAGAAAGTCCCCAAGTTGAAAATGGCCAGGCAGAGGGTATTGGGGGAACTGGTTATAGATAAACTTATTTTTTTGTTTTCTCCTGGATGTTGCTTATGAGCAGTATCAGAGAGAAGCTACTGGCTTGGGTGGGCCTGTGTACAACTGTTCTCATACGTATTTTTCCTTCAGAGTTATCTTGGAAATCTGAAGGTAGTGGTAACTACTGAGTTAATAACTGCTACTGAATTTGAATAACTGCTATTGAATTTGAATCTCCCACTGCTGGAAAGCAGAGAGATATGATCTGCCCATTTTATTTTCCTGTAGCTAGATCTTACTATACAGCTCAGTGAGCATGTGAAGAGC
The DNA here is from genome assembly GCA_013397075.1 of Rhabdornis inornatus. Classification (NCBI taxonomy): domain Eukaryota; kingdom Metazoa; phylum Chordata; class Aves; order Passeriformes; family Rhabdornithidae; genus Rhabdornis; species Rhabdornis inornatus. The sequence continues at coordinate 548,483 of VWZS01004220.1, forward strand.
TCCTCCAGAGCTCACTGAATCTCCCGCAGGGGTTAAAGCTTTGAGTCAGGCTGTTTATGGGCCTTTGCCTTTGAATTTTCCTCTGCTTTATTTTGCTATTGCTTGTGTATCTATTGAGCCAGCATCTCTCATTTATAAAACCATCTTGATTGTATGAACTCAAGGACCAAGATTACCGGACCTGCCCCAAGTATGTGAAGCCAAGCAAGCTCATTCGACTAGGAGGAGTGCCTGAAACTGCCACAAAGGATGATGTAAGTGTGATGTTTCTCACCCAGAAACTTTTATTGAGGGTTTCTAAAGTACCACTTTTAAGTCTGGTTAGTACATATCAGATGGTCTGTCATTTCCCCAGGGGAAAATCCAGTTTTAGAAGTCACTGCAATGTTACCTGTTATCTGATTATTCTCGGTTTTTGGGGGTTCTAGAAGTGATGAGTTTTCCTGTGCTTGCATGTGGGGTGTTGATAGCTAGAAGCCTTGACTTCAGACTCTGCAGCATGCCTTACTTCATCACTGCTTTATATATACCAAATATTGTTACTACTATTTTGGGCTCAGAAGACATGTAGTGTCGAAGTGAACTTGTTTGTTCTTAGTTACTTGAAATTGCTTAAATGAGCTCTTACAAATAAGGAAAAGATACCTGCTGTTCCTGCTGCTTTTAGTAAAAAAACATAAAATGATCTAGGCTACAAGGTGAAAGTAGCTCCATTTCCTAAAGCTTCTACTATGAATTAGGACTTCAGTTTTGGGGTTTTTTGTTTATTTGGTGAAAGTTCCATGCATGGGAGCCCCTACATGCAGCAGTTTTTGCTAGGGTTAGCTGTAGTGATCATCCTCTGAGGCTTGATAAAGGCAAGCTCATGGCAGGAACTTTGTCCTTCAGAGGGTGATAAGACTCAGAGCAGTTACCCTTGTACTTTGATTTTCTTAAAGGCAGTAGGACATTTTTGACGTTAAATAAGGATCTGAGTTGAGCTGTCTGTCTGAAACCAGTGTAATAAACCTTTGAACAGTTGAATTGTGGTGTAAATGGTGCTCACTTCTTCAAACAAAACCCAAAAACACTTTGGAAACTCGGTAACGATTCTCAGGTACTGTTGGAAAGTGTGTCAGTTTGTGACTGACTTAACCTAGAAAGAATAGAACTCTTGGAGATAGAGAAATGTGCATTGGCAAGTACCTTGGGTTTGGAGGTTTGGTTTTGGAGATGAAGTGGATCTTGTTTTTCCTGCAGATACTCAATGCTTTCCGAGGACCTGATGGGACACCTGTGAAGGACCTGCGACTGAAAGATTACAGCTCAGGTGAGAATGCTTTTCCAGTGCTTCCAGTTTCAAGGTGACAACAGGGTATTTTCACACCAATATCCTCTTAAACAATTTGGTTCAAGTCTTACATGCTCTTAATTGCAGGTATATTTTAATGCAAATGCCCTCTGAGTTTCATAGTTTGTCCTCTTGTCCTCAAAATTGATGGCTATACTCACTGCTGCCTCAGAGGTAAAGCATGTGTCCAGCTGCCTCTGGAGAGGTGTAGAGCAGCAAGAAGAGCACTAAGGCTGTTCTAATAGCTGTCAAGAGTAAAGCCATGGGACAGCAGGTTAATTCCTCCACAGTTTTTTTTAATTATTACTAAATCCTTTTGGATTGTTCTAAATCTTATTTCTGGGGTGGTCTTACTGTGGAACAAGTGCTGCACAAATAGTGTCCTCGGGAAACCTGTTCCATCCTAACATTTCTCCTTCAATAACCTGAAACTGGTGCCCTGCTTAGTACAAAGACAGGTTAAAAAAAAGACAAAGTAACTTTTGTAAGCAGATATCCAAATACTGGGTCTGGATGTTCTTCCTCATTGAAAGAATAAAGTTCTGCTGTACTTCTGATCAGTGTGTATAGGATTCTGAAGAAAGAAATATTTTACAAGGCTCCTTTGTGAAAAAGTTGTACTGGAACAAAGATGTACGATGGTAGGAAGGGTGAGTCCTGGGGATTGGTGTGGATAATACTAGTAGGAAATTCCTGGAAACTGGGATTTTATTTTGTTGTTTTTTTTTTTTTTTTTTTTTAAACCTAGGAAAGCAGAAGCTTCTACATTCATCACTGCTCTTGCTTATTTTCAGTATGGGTTTTATGTGAAGCAGCTGCAATTCTTGGTGTCAATACATTATATAAAGGCTTTCAATGTGTTGAGAAACTGGGGCAGTGGGGTATTTCTCAAGTGTATTTTTGTTTCTGGAAGCTGTCAAAGGAGATTTCATAACCTTCTCAGGAACCTTTGAACTAAAGAACATCCTGGTGTCACGTAATCTGGCCCAACAAGCAGGGCTTAAGGGGCACAGTTAGTTTTTCTTGCTTCCTTTTTTCTAAGCATAGTTCAGCATGGCTGTCGTCACCCACACAGCACTGACTTCAACACAATAATTGCAACATGCTCCTTTTTTGCCTGTGCTGATGAGATTTGTCAGTTGTTGTGGTTTTTTTCCTTCTGAAACATGTCACTTCAGTAATAAATCAACTTGAACTGGAAATCCCTTCCTAAGTCTCTTTCCATGTATGTTATTTGGACTTACTGCCCTCGTTAGAGAACCGCCATTTCTTCCTTCTCCTTCCCTGTTTCAAAGGCTGCTCAGGATGAGACACAGTGTCTGAAGTTGTGTGCAGAAGCTCTGGTGTCTGCAGGTGGTCACACGTGATGTGAGGATTGCAGTTTTCTGCTGTCTCTCCAAAAGCTGCATTCTGTCTCAGGCTGTCTCCTCAGCTGCAAAGTTGGCTTTTTAAAAGTTTTTCTGGCAATTGTGGGCAGGCAAAGAATGAACTTAAAATTAGCTCATGTTTTATGAGCTGTTTAGAGCTGTTGTTTAACCCTGTCCAGTCAACATCAGTCATTTAAGTGGTGCAGCTTTGTTCAAGGTTACATGGAGGCTCCAAAGTCTTTGTTTTGCATTGTTTCCTGAGGCTGCATTTAAACAGCTCTGATCCTCCTTGCACGATATGGATGTGTCTAGGACAATAAATGAATACTTGTTTGCATTGTGAAGACTTCTTTTAGAAACTGGGTAAATAGAAGCTGTAATAAAATTAATGCAGCTTTTCACATTAGCTCCTCCTAGAGAAGTGTACAGAATTGAATATTAACTTCTGAAAAGCTAAACCTCTTTGAAACTAGAGGCCAGTTGTGGGCTAAACAATGCTTTTGTGATGGGCTGTGTATGTAAATACCCATAAGAATTAAAAGCAAACCTTTTGGATTACTGATGTCTCTGGGATACACCTTCACTACTGTATTAGCTCGGTGGGACGATGGCAGCCTGGCTCACAGGGGCATGTGCTAAGCCAGTCTGAGTGGGTTGTTTATTTTTGAGTGCTGTCCAGAAATGTTAAAAATAACATTAATCATGAGTATGCATGTTGAGTGTGTTTGAGAGAAGAATGCCTGCAGCTGTGGGGGGAACAATAACAACCGTAACAAATAACACGCAATTAACTTGAAATAAGTGAGGTTCGGATCAGTTTCTCAAAAAGATAACGCTTATCATCAAGCTTATCTCAGCAGCTTCAGTGTAATGATTCCACTGTATGATCTTTTACAAGACTCTTTCTGGTTTGGGGAAAAATATATGGTTGATTTGTCTTGGAAAAAGCAGCTCAATTTCTTTATAAAGCCTCATTTTTTACATGCTCTGTATGTGCGAAGGAAAGTCTATTTTCACTGAAGGCTGTGCTGAGAATGGAACTCTGTTCTTAATATACCTGGTGTGATTTTGGTATGCATTCAAGCTGTTGATTCTTTAGATTATTTTGTCTCTGAAGCCCACAAACTGAAATGATGGCTAGATTTTAAACAAGGCAGTGAGAGACCTTAAGAAGTGGCATAGTAATTCTATTTAAATCAAAGAGGCAGATATTTACAATGATAAAATGTCGAAGTCAGGCTTTATAGTATTACCCTAAAAGACATGTAATTTCCATCAGTTAGATTTTTGAGTTGATGCCTGTACATTCAGACTGAAAGCACCAAATCCATTTCTGGGGGGAAGAGGGCTTCTTCCAGTGTAAGCCTTGGCAGAAATAACTATATTAAATCTTTCAGCTTGCGTTCTCAAGTGTGTTTGGTCATGTCTGTCCAATTAATCTTTGCAAAGAGTAAACTTGAGGTGGTTGTGGAGCCTTCTCAAAGACTATGAGCTGCTTTGGTGTGCATTATGTCCTGGAGCCTTGTGTGGAGGCAGAGCATGGATGTCCCACTGCTCCTGTAGGTGATTGTGGTGATGACTTGTCAGCAGCTCTCTGGGAAGGGGTTGTAAGCTCCCCTGTCCCATCTGAAGGTGCTTGTCTCTGCTTGCTGGGCTCAGGGCTTTCATTTGGCTTTGCACCATGGTGTCTCCTCCGTGGATGTGTTAGTGAGTGTGTGACAACACTGGCTGCTCATGGTATGGGGGTCTCTCCTCCTCTCATTACTGTCCATGCTCCTGCCTCCGTGCTGACTGCCAGGAACTTGAAGCTGATACCTTTTGACCTTTGGGGAAACATGAACACACTTTGCCCTGGTTTTGATTTTGATCATATTTTAAACTTACCTCCTGCCTGATTCTCATCAGGCTTTATTGGTACTTCCCTGACTCATGTCAGGCATAAGCCTCAGATCTCATCTTGAGGGTCTGATATGCACAGAGCTCTGGCTGAGTCACACACGTGTGCCCTGGAGAAGGAAACACATGGAGCCAGCCTTATCTTAAAGGGCTGCTTATCTTAAAAGACACTGCAGTGGTATCCAAAAAAATAAGTGGAAGCACAAGGCACACTCTGAGCCTTCTGTTCAAATTGTTCTTCTGGATGCAGCATGCAGTGGGACAAGCTTGGAGCATGTGTTTTCCAACCAGGATTCGTGTTAATGTTGGTACCAGCAGCTGTGAAAGCTGTTCAGGGAAAGGAAGCCTGAGAAATGGCTGGCAGCCCACAAGACTTTTCTAGTTCACTCCATAAGCCCATCTGGGGAACTGAGAGAAATTTTTGCTGGGCTAGGAGAGCCTGGTGGAGATTGGACTCTCTCACTAGGGTGGAGAGCAGCAAGGCAGACAGCAGCTCTGAAGTGGACCTGGAGGGATGGGGTGAGCTGGATTCTAGATACCAGGAGCAGTGAGATCTACCCCAGCACCTTTATGTACTGTCTAAATTAGTGCAGCACTTCAGAAATTGGGAGATTTGAGTTTTTTAACCCTATTCTGACCCTTTCAAATACTGCCATTTGAACCCTGGGTATGTGGGTATGTGGGAACACAATACAGTGCCCCTGAGGAGCAAAGAACCCATGGAAAGGGATTCATGGAAGGGGAAAGGAGGAGCAAAGAGCCCATGGAACAGGAATGCCTGGAGCAGGTGGAAGCTCCCTGAACAGCAGTAATGCTTGGGGCCAGAGCAGTGTCCACATGGGTGCAGGTGGCTGATGCTTGAGGACAGGCTTCTTCCTGTAGTGGAGGAACACCCAAGAAATGCAGTGTCACTTGAAAACATGAGCTGCTTTATGCCTGCTCCATTTTGAAAAGCTTTTATTTTAGCAAGTATTATTGCCACTAAATGTGTTTTATTGCTTGCTCAGCCACCTTCTTGCCCTAGCATTCATGTTCTGTTTCTCCAGACCAGCCCCTTATGTGCTGCTTGGAACTGCTTCCCTTATCTCTCCCTGTATTAAACATAAAATTCCCTCAGCCAAGTCCTACAAGAAACTGGATTATCTTGCTTGTTCTCTCTAAGCTCTGCTGCATCGGTGCCCTGTTAAATATTAATAAGCCCCTTAGATAAATCTTTAAAAGGTGCTGCTTTTCTTTTCCCCTCCAAGTGCAGTCGATATTGTATATCACAACAGTGAATCATTGGTTTCAGGAATATATCAGGAAGCCTCTGGAATTCAGTATTGTATTTTTCAGTGTTATGTTTTATTAAAACTCATAATCTAAGGGTCCAGAAGTTTCCAGCTCATGGTGGAAAAATTGGTGCCGAATTTTTTTTTCTTTTTAATTGGTGCACCTGTCCTCAGTAGGGATAAGTTTGTATTTTCCATGACTGGAGTGCATTCCAAGGCAGTGAGATCACCTTTCCCTTGAGGCAGACATGGCTGTGCATTTGTCAGGCCAACATATAACAGGGTTTTAGCTTCCTTGCTGTGGGTGGTGTTTGCGTCGGGCTGCTCTTGAGGCCAGAAATGCTGGCAAAATGCTGCTCCTGCCACAGGTGCCATCATTCTGCAGCTCCCAGCCTTAGGTAGGACTGGAGAGATGAGCTGCCCATCTGCAGGGGGAGGGAGTGTTTCTGGACCTGTGCCAAGTGGAAACCTTTTGGTTTCCTTTCTGGAGGGATGCAGTGCCCTTGGGGAACCCCTCTGAAAGGTGGATTGTGGTGAGCCAGTGGCTTCCCCGTATAGAGGTTGGCTTGGCACCAACCCTCTGGAGTTAGATGAGGACTGGGTCCCACAAGGACTTAGATTCTTGGGTTTGGTACAAAGCACATGCTGTGGGTTGCTGTGGGATATCTCTAGTACATGCTGTGGTGCAGAGGGGCATCTGGCCTGTCGTGCTAATTATACAGAGGACAGCTTGGCTCACCATCAAGGCTGGTGCTGATGCACCATAGGATGAATAATCTCCTGTTGCTGTGCTTAGTGCTTTGCACAGTGAAGGTTGTGTGGCCCACTCTGCTGCCTCAGCCATGACTCAGGCATGCAGACCTCAGGCACTTGCTGAGAGCTGAGGTGACCATCCCTGAGCTCACCAGATGCTGTAACACATGAGGAGTTTCGCCTTGAGGCGTGGTCAGATCCCCTAGTCATCAGCAGAGTTCTGCAGACAGCAGGGCTCACCTGCCAGGACTTGCAGAAATACCTTCAGCGCTGATGTGCCTGAACCAATTGATTCTAGCTTGTAACCAGAATAGCCTGCCAAGAACCAAAAAATACACTTAGCTGGAAATAGTCCATGGTCATCAATAGCAGTCCCTTGCCAGTTTTCCCAGCTGTGTGGACAGTAGGCTTTTGGCTTTCCTTTCTTGGTTTCAGGGCACTAGTGCATTGTCTCTTGGAAGCAAAAGGTATTCTTGCTCCTCTTTCCTCATCTGTGATGTGGTGGCTTAGGAAATAGGAAGTACAAATCTGGTCTAAGTCAGTGTTTGTGGTAGTGATCAACCTTGGTTCAGGGTTACAAGGCCTATTCCAAAAAGGCAACAAACACATCCATCCGTAAAACATGCTCACAGTCTTTTTGACACGCAGAATCCATTTTTACGAAGGTGCTCATTCCTTTTGCATCTCTGGAGCAAAACTTCAAGGCTTTGCATAGTGTGCTGACATTACCTTGATTACTTTGTGCTAAGATGACAAGCTGTATATCCTGGAGACCTGGTTCACATTAGCAGCACTTTAAAACCAGGTTCCTGGATGAAACACCTTCCCAGGTAGCAGCTCACAGTCCTCTCTAATGAAGATTAGTGAAAGCCCCAGCCTTCCTCAGATTCCAGGTTTCTGTACAGACATAGTGCAATACTTTGTCTTTAATAAAACTACAGTGTGTACAATCTTATCACTGGGTTTTTTTCACTCCTCTCCTTTGTGCTGGTGGATAAGCTATCCTCCTTGGGCCAAGAAGGATTGACAGCCATTTGGGGCTCTGACTATAGTAGTTCCTGTAGTTTATGGAGCTGCTGGTGTCTGCCTTCGAGGGTGTCTCAGGCAGGTCCTTTCTGTGTTTTGTTCTTGAGGATGGAGGGAGAAGGATGGACTGTAGTGCTCTATCTTTTAGAATACAGCTCTGTTTCATTTCCTGTGGTTTCAGTGTTGTTCTCTGTCATGAATGAGTAAGAGTGTACTTCTTTACACAGAGGTACAGCAGGAAGTGACAGGCCTTTTCCCAGCAGCAGGTGTGGCTTGTAAATGCTCAGCCTTTGAAAGGGGTTGGGAATATGGCTTGTTGCAGGTTGTCCTGTTTATTCTAGTATAGCTCTTCAGCTTTAGTAGCTCTGAAGACCAATTTATGTGTGCAGTAAAGAGATCTGGCAAATTTATGGATGCTTGGAATCCACCAGCTGGTATTGAGAGAGCTCGTGATTTTGGCTTCTGTGGTAGCATAGATAGATTGGTGCTGTCCCTGCTGTGCTGTGGGGGTGCCTATTTCCTTTTATTTTCTTTTTTTTTGCCAGAGTTGGGATTAAAAGCTCAAGAGATGGTATTTCTTGTTTGGACTCAGATGTTTATTAATTCTTATCTATGTTAGAGTGAGTTCTACAGCACTTCTAGCTAACAAGCTAAAAATGGCAACGTATCTCTCTTTTTACAAGGCTTCTTAAGGGCCAATTGTCCAATTAAGAAAAGCTACCTAAATTATTTTTACTTTTAACTTAATAACTAATCACCCGTGACCCGCAACGCGAACTCCTCCATCCATATCACACAAAATACCACCTAGACCCATGAAGAAGAAGGTGAAAAAGAAAGAAACCTCTGTCCTAAAATGTCCATTTTGCTTTCTATATGTTACTATATTCTAAAACCCTAAATTCTAAGTTTTCCACCATGTGACATTACACACTTCTATTCAAACTACACACTAGTGAGCCCAGTTCTATTATTCAGTTTTGGAAGCCTTCTCCATGGCCTTCAGTCAAAAGCACTTCTCCTGGGGGTCCGTGCTTGTCAGCACAGAAAGCCCAAAACCCTCAGTTTCAAGGGTTCCAACAGGTGCCCTCCAGATTTCCAGACTGGTTGGACAGATTTATTTCCTCTGCCTGCCACGGAAGGCACTACTGTGGTGCCCATCCTCACTGCAAAGGCAGGGCTTGCTGAGTAAGCACAGATCCAGCCATTCCTGAGCATGTCCAGGAGCTCCTGTTTTCTTGGAAGCATTGAGTGTATGATGCCTCCTAATAGTAGCCCAGTGTAATAGCAGAGAGATCCAGAGAAAGCCCTGTGTTCTCAGTATTATTCACTCTGGTATGGATGACCTACATCAGCATCTTTCTTTGGAGGAAACAGGTGAATCTTGTGTGTGGGGTCATGGGCACATTGAAACATCTCCCACTCATGAAGTAGGTTTTCCTTGCCACCACAGAATGGCAGATTGTCTGAGAACAGGGTGCACAATCCCTGTCTCCATTACCTGAGCTCCCCAAAGGTTGGTGTGTGAGACTACAGATTCCTTCAGGGATGTAGAAGTCCTTCATAGTCACTCCATACTTTGTGCTGTAGCTGCCCTTGGAACAATAGAACTTTCTTCTCTAGTGTGGGTGAAACTCTGGGGAGTGTTTCCTCAACTGCACCCTGCTCTGTCAAACTGTCTCTGGAGAGAGCAAGCAGTAAGAATCTCCTGCTTCAGCTGCTGGCCATGGCTCTGCTTTAATGTGCCATCTCTCTGAGACCTAGAAGTCCCCAGAACTGCAAATGCTTTTCTTCTGTCATAGTTCTGTCTTATCGTAGGGGAAAAAACACAAGTGAAGTGTTGTTGGGATGGTGGGGGAGCTCTCTACCTATGGAGACTGCATTGCATCCATCTGCCCTGAGGCTGCTTGGCCCCACCTGGCAGATGCAGGGACCTCCACCAGGCTGGCAGGTGGCCCAGCTGCCCAGGTTAGTGTAGTGTCCTTTGGTGAGCTGTTACATGGAGTTACTTTAATGGGAGAGGATCTTCCAGTCTGGGAGGAGAAGAATCTTTGTGTTGCACCAGAGCAGCTGGGGGTTTGTCAGAGTTGTTTTTGCAAAGGCAGGTTATGGTTCCCCATGGATGTGAAGTGACCTAATGCCTTAAGCTTGTTAGGGTTGTGCAGGAACACAACTGACTGCACACTCATTTCTGGAATTAAGAAGCTGGATCACCTCTTGGATTGGATGCCTTTGTCATGTTGCCATCCTGCCTTCTTTCCAAAATGATCTTTGTTTTGGCACAGACAGGGCTGCTGTCACTACAGGATCTTTTAGTTTGGTCTTTTAAAATTCCAGAGATTTTTTTTTTGTCTTCACACTGCTTACAGCCCCTATGAGAACAACATTATGGTTTTCCTTTATTTAGATCTTTGATATAACAAACTATGGTGAAGTAACACATTACTGTGTGTCAGTTGTTCAGTAGAAGCTGTGTCTGTAGAGAGACAAGACTTATTTTAAATCTCAAGTCTTTGATCTCTATATCTGAAGCCAAAGAACAGTAATTTTAAGGCAGGCTTTCAGGATTTTTAGCCAAACTATTGCATGCTAGCAGGGACCCTCCATTTGCTGTCAAAATTCACTTTGCTGAAACACGTCTGTTTCAGAGGCAGAATGTTCTTTATTCCAATGCTTGCAGAGCTGCTTCCTGGAGCTCTAAATGTGTCCTTACTCCTCAGTATTAAGCATTTGTGCCATTTTCAGTGCACAAGACAGCCGAGCATGCTTTGGGAGCATCTGTAAAGGGTTGTGTATACATAGAAGCACTTAAGGGAAAGCAGAAGTCCTCTGCAATCTCTGTGCACGCTCTCCTTGCATTCTGATTTCATCCCTCGTACACAGCCTGTGGTACTGTAGACTTGCACAGCTGAAAGGAAGTAGCTAAATAAGGTACAAGAGTCCTTTTACACTGTTGACCTAAAACGTGGGGGGAGATGAGGACATGCATGTTTTATGGCTATGCTAGGGCCAAAATCTGGGCAAGTTCAAGTGTTTCTGTTGGAAAGATCATTTGGACAGCGCAGCTGTGCTGCAGCATGCTCAGAGTTGTGTGGGGGAAATGCCACACAAGGATTTCTTTCCTTTTTGATGAAGTTTATGTTGATCATATTTACTTCTGCAAATCATTACTCCATTCTAATTTCTTGTGGAGCCTGAAACTGTAGTATCATACTAATCAGTAGGTGAAGAAACTGGGTTTTATATCTTCGTGTGAAACCTTGCATGTGAAGTTAGGCCTCTTTGAGTAAAAAAATCCACACTGTTCTTCAGCAGTGGTTTTGCTTTGCTGGTTTGATTGTTTTGGTTTTACTGCTATGACTTGAAGAATACCAGAGGGGTGTCCAAGAGCTCTCACGAGGGAGCACTGCTTACCTTGGGATGCCTGTGGAACCAGTTCCTGCCATTATGTGCCTGGCCCTATTCTTCCATCAAAATCCCATGCCCTGCTTCTGGTAACAGCACCTAAATTGTTGGCATTCTGACAGGCAAACTGTGTGAAGGCTTCGGGAAAAAAAATATCCAAACTCAGCAGCTGCTGCACAGAGCTGGACCAGCCCTATGGAGGAGGCAGGGAAGAGGCACAACAGCGGTTGGTGGCAGGAGCCTCTGTAGTTGCTCCCTTTTGAGAACCAGCCTCGAGCCACTTGGTTATGTTTCAAGTGTTGTTCTCTGAGTAATGTGGTTGTTGCAGATGGTGGAAAAATCAGCAGCCGTTGCGTTTTGAACGAAGCCATTGTTCCACCAGCTTCCATTTCATTCGCCTCCCTGCCATGGCCTAAAATGGAAGGATGCTCTGGAGGAACGGGGGCAGGGGGGCAGAGCAGGGGTGGTGTGCCGCCCAAGGCTGATGTTACTCTGTAGTTCTCACATCCTGAGTGTGCTTGTCAGATCCATGCAAAGCTCTGGATCTGGGGGAGGGGAAAAGTGTCAAGCCCCCACACATCTCAGCAGTGGTTTTCAGCAAGTGGCTCCAGGCTGCTCTCTTCTTGTATCACCACTTTGGTGCTGTCTGTGCAGGGACAGCTTGTAGTGTATTCCAGAACACTGCGTCCCTCTGTGAGCCGACCACAGGAGATGAACGACTGGCCTAGAGCTGAATTTTGGCAGGATATGGGGCCCATGGTTATTGTTTTTGTACGTGTTATTGCTGCTGTGTTTTTGAGTTTGGTGGGGGAGAGCAGAGGTGGGGAAAGTGCAGAAGGAGAAATGTGCTGGGCTTCCCCTTAACTGTCTCCATGCAATGCTTGGAATGATCCTCTGGCGTACATTCCTCCAAGCATCTGAGCTTTTGTATCTCCGTATAGCATTCAGCCTTGCACTTTCTGGTGTGTCATGCTGGATTAAATCCATGTCTAAACTACTCATTCCCTTCATGAGGACTGGGATGTTAAAGTCCTCTTATTGCAGAGCAAATAGAATGAAAACTTCTGCAATCTTGCTTTGTGTCCCTCATGAGGTCTCCTACACATGGAAGTAAGATGGTGCTCTGATCTTGCCTTGTTGGTTACAGCAGCTTTCAAAAATCCTCTCTGAAGGGGAATCAGGAGCCTTATGGGCTGACGAATATCATTCATGCAGCCCTTTTCTAAACAGAAGGGAAGGAAGTGGCTCGAGAGTTCTGGATTTGAGTAAGACTTCAAAATGTACCATGTGAGGCTGCACACTGTGCAGGGAATAGCAGAGGTGTTTGCCCAGAATGCAGAGCAGTCTCCCAGCAAGGGGCAGCACTGCTTCTGGAGAGCAGCTGCCTTCTGCAGAGAGGAGTACTCCTTAATTTTCAAAATGTGATCTGGTATGGCTGTACTGCAGAGCAGAATGGATGCTATGGGAACAGCTGGATCAGTTTGGTTCTGCCAATCCTGCCAGCTGAAACCACACCTCTAGTTCCAGGTGCCCACTTTATGTAAGAGTGTCAAGTGGCTTTAGCTGCCTTCCACCACAGATATTGTGCTGCTGGACTGCATCTTCCACTGAGCTGAACACCACACAGATTGATACATTTCTGTTTAGCGTAATTATATTGACTAAAATATTATGGGAAAGGGGAATAAATTCCTCTGTGAGGTGGAAAAGGTGCTGGATTCAAACTGGAGTCTTATTATTAGAGGCAAAGGTGCAAAGTCAGGATTGTGTTGTTAGAACAGTGTGCAGAGACCTCCCAGAATAGGAAAAAAAAAATCAGTAGGGTTTGATGATGAAATAGTTTTGTGTGGTCCCGTCTTTGATGTGGTAAAATACAAACATGGTAAAGTGAGAGAGAAGGAAAAGCTAGAGTGTGCAGCAAATGTTCTTAGGCATAGGCTTGAGGGAGATGGGGCTGTTTTCCAGGACGATGGAATGTCTTGCCTGAGAGAAGCATGCATGGAATTACCTTTTCATGGAAGGTGAGGGACTGAAGCAGTAGGAACCAGGTACATACCTGGGTTGAGAATCCTAGAGTTGAGATGTGCATCTTTAGTAGGAGGAAAGATGAACTGTTCACCAGTACAGCTAGGTGGCTAAAATGGCACAAATCACATGCAGATCAGCCCTTGTCTCACTCCAAACCAGCCAAAAGAACAAAAGGAGGAGGGAGCCGAGCTCTCTCACTGCTTATGCCCATGTAGGATCTCTGCCCATGACCATCTGGAAAGTAGTGTTTTGGATTGTGGTAGCCTTGACATGTGGAGGATGAGGTTGTGACTTTAGGTTGTTCCTCAGCACTCCAGTTCTTGGAGATAGTTTCAAGATCCGGGATGGATCTTGAGTTGGTCTTAGATTCTGTAGTGTTCTCACTGAACTTTACTTTGGGACATAATATTTCATGATATTTGGGTAACTGGAGTACACAGTTAAATCAGTGGGTCCCTTCTGCAGTGACAGAGATGACAGCTTTCCAAGGAGTGAGAAGAGTAAAGGCTCTATATGTTCTTGAATCTAAACTTAAAGCTCCCACACCCTCTTGTTATGTGTGCAGTGACATCTATATCAAAATGAGAAAGCTGGAGTTCTCATTCCTGCTCAGCTGGACTTTTTCATAATGCAAGGGATTGGACTTCAAAAAGTAAGCAGGTGTTGAAAGAAAAATAGCAAAGGCAAAGGAATTGTGTTAGTTCTTTCTGAAATATTGCCCAATTAAAATGCTGGCTATTTGTGTAAAATACATCTGCAGCAAAGTACTTGGAAATGATTTATCAACACTTACTTTGGGGAGTGCTGCCTCCAAGGTAGCACAAAATGTGAAACTGGCAGTGGAAAGTCACTATGACTTAGAAAAAACAAACAGCAAAGCTGTTATTTCTTGCCCTAAGAAAGGGTGTGACTGTCACTGGGTTGTGGAATGGAAAGTGGGAACACTACTATTAACATTCATGGTGAACTGCACAGTTAATCATCATCCAGCTAGTCCCTGGTTTCTTTCTTTTTCATTCTGAGGTAGAGGGGTGGTGGTCAGAGGGCTTGTCATTGGAGGGAAAGGGAAATGGATTATTTAATGTGGCTTTCTTTATGACAAGGCACTAACATGACTCCCGTCTGTATTTAAATGCTGTCCCCAGGTTACGACTATGGCTATGTCTGCGTGGAGTTTTCACTCTTGGAAGAGGCCATCGGATGCATGGAAGCCAACCAGGTTGCTTTACAATTCGGTCAATGCTGCTAGAAGATTTTTAATTATTTTTTTTTTTTTTGGTGGGGTGGTGGAAAGCCAATAAGGTTTTTGTGAAGGAAGATCTGTTTTTGTATAATACACAACACCGCAGTTTAAATGTTGTTGTTACCAGAATCTTGTATCAGGCTTAGAAATGCCAGTGGGGAGGAGCTGCTGGACACCAAGTGGTCTGTCCTCCTCCCTGGTGTGTGCCAACACACTGGCTGCAGTCAGAGGCTGGTGGCTGACAGACTCCTGCTGCAGGTTTTGGCCCTGCTGTTTCTGTACTCACTGAAATGCAGTTGGGAAGAGCTGCGCTGGCAGTAAATGCTTCCCCTGGCTGTTTGTGCACACACACATGCACATGTGACTGTAGGTGCATACCCTCATGTGCAGCTCTGAGTCAGCTGTGACTTGAGTGCTCCACTTTGCCATATGTCTTATGTGTGGGAGAGATGCTTAATTGTGCATCTCCCTCATATCTATCCTGTCCTTTGGCAACCCGGAGCTGCAGACACAGGAACTACTCTTACGTGCAGTTGAGCCTGGTAAACCTGAACATTTCCAGCCCTTAAAAGGAGAAAATGAAATCTCCAGTAACTATTCAAGAGGGGCCTTTACTCTGACCTGGTATTTGAAGCTAGAGCTGTTGTCCCCATACAAGAGCAAGAATGCATAAAACTTTTTAGATAAGACATAGATTCCCATCTCATACTGCCCTCCTTGTGCCTCGGATCTGCAAATGATGGATCCCTCAGCAGAGCCAGCTTCTGATCCCCCTTCCTTCACCATATCCCTTAAGTCTCCTCTTTGCTGCTTTCTTCTTCCTACTTTGCCTGAGTAATAATCCATATCAATTATCTTAAGCCTTTTTACCTGAATCCTGGGTCTTGCCGTCATGGGAGGTGAGTTATGAGTCAGATTCAGAGCTGTGCATCTGCAAAAATGTACTTACAGTTAATGAGTCTTCACAGCTGGGGTTTCAAAGGTCCCACTAAGCACTTGCATTTGCCTCTATTTTCAGTTACAGAGGTATTGCAACTTACAAAAATGTTTTACAGAAATAATCCTGTTGCTGGGAAAGAGCCTGGCACATTCCCACCGAGATGGTGGTGAGGAGCAGAGAGAGAGAAGACTCCAGAATTAATTATTACTTTTACCATCAGTGACAAATTTTATTTCCCCTTCAGTGTTTCTACGATTCCCAATTTATTTTGTTGTCACTGGGGAATCTATAATTATAGATGACACTGCTTTTAACCAAGTGCCTCTCCATATTCTCTCCACCATTCTGCTCACATGAAATAATGTCTTCCTATGCGAGAGCAATTCCCAAGTATCAGGGAATTTGGGAATCCCTCTTTTTCTGATTCTTGATGCCTGCTCTGCCCTTTCTCTCGTTTGGAGTATATAGAATTGGGCAGGTGTTTTAACTTGATAGGTTTGTTCCATTGCTACAGCAGGGAGCCTGTAGGCACCAATCATTAAACTGAATTGAGTGCCTGCCAGTAGATCACTCCACACATGTGCTTGGGAAGAAGTTTTGGCTGGTGTTCCACTGCTGCTTAACTGACCTCCCTAGCATCAGTTACAGCAGTGATTTAGGCTGGGAAATGCTTTCCTGTGCTTCCCTTCCCTACTAGTGACAGGAGTTGAGGTCCCAGCCATACACACCTGGGATGTGCAAAGAACAGACAGGGTGTGAAAGTCTTCCAGTTTTCTTCCTGCTATACCTGGCTCTGTGTGTGTGCAGAGGAAAGCTGGAAGATGGAGTGCTTGGAAGGGATCATCTCCCAAGCCTCCATATGCTAATCTTCATCATGTTTTAGTAGGCCTACAGTAGTTAGTAATTAGATAAGTTAGAAATGTGGAGTTTGGGTTGACCCAGGCTACGTGCATTTGGTCAGGAGAGCTGTAACTTCTGGATTGCCCCACATAGGTTAACTTGTCTAATCTGTCTAATGTTTTGATTGAATGTGAAAAAAAGCCCTTCTAATTACATTTAAAAAAAAAGAAATAGGTGACTTTAAAATTCTCAGTAAGAGACAAATAAAGATCTTCAGAAAGGGAGTTACGAATTGTCCCTAGAGAATTGATATTCCACTTCAATGACTTCCAGGGTAGAGTTGCAAGATCATTTCCTTAGACTGAAAGTCTGCATTTTTGCAAGCTGCAAAACCAAAAACCTGTGTTAGCTAAGACACAGATTCTTTGATAGTTCAGTTATTTTCAGAAGGTTATCAACTGTCCCTGTCATATTCAGTCACTTGTGAGAGCATAAATAGCAAGTGACATGCTGGTCCCTCACTAGTCAACCTGCCTCTTTCTCAGGCATCTGCAGACTGGGAATAAATAGCTTGTGCAAAACCAGCATTTTTGAAGCTGTTTAATGCCTCTTGAACTGCCCCTGCCTGAAGAATAATTTGCTACCTCCCTATATTGTATCACTGATATTTTTTCCTTTTGCTCGACACACACCAGCACCCACTTAAGATCATTGCCAGACTTGCAAACTACAGATTTACCAGGTTCAACTCCTTCCATTCAGTAAATCTTAGCATGTATGTGTGACTGCTGAGATTTGAGGGGGCTTTTCTGTTACATAGATTGTGATAAGGAAACACCCATATTCTGTGTTGCCCTAATTTTGCAGGAGAGTTTCATTCTATGTATATTAACTGTCACAGCTAAAGTAATGACAACAGGCCCCTTATTAATTGCTTTGACTTGTTGATTGTTGCATTGGCAACTTACTCCAGTGCCAAGGTGCCACCTGACATGCATGAGCAGGGTAGCTGTTACTCCCAGTGTGGAGATGCTGGGCACAGGGCTGTATGAGTGAGGTGCCAGGTGCTGGCTCTCCCCCTGGCTTTGTGGGGGCTCTGCCCCAGCAGGGCACATGAGCTGTTGATTTGTTGTGCAGAGCCTAGATCCAGCCCTTGTAGCAGCCTCATGGTTGGTGATGCTCCTGGTGGCCTTTTGTTTCATGGTGGCTGTCACTTGAGTTGTGTGAAACCACTTTTCTGTCTGCCATGAGGTGCTTTTCTTTTGGGGAGAAAGTTATTTTGAATGGCAGATGGGGTTTCTGTCTGTTAAGTCGCATGATTTCTCCTGAATAATTTTCCCTCCCTTATTCTCATTTTTGAAAGGGTGTGGTGTGACATTTGGTGTTTCTTTGGCATAGCCCCTGGTGTGGTAGTGTTCCTGTCTGAAGGCACCAGGTTGGCTTCTTGGAAGCAGCTTTGGGATACATCCCATGGCTGCTCTTGTCCATAGGCATGGAGTCTTTTTCGTTCCTCCTTAATGAGTAGAAAAGAACAGACATAAACAAGCATGTTAACTTGGTATGAGAAAATCAGGTGGGAAATGAAGTGCCCTTTGTGTACTGCTGTGTATCATAAAGGCAGGAGGTGGAGAAATGAAAGGAGCCTGTCTATGCTGCTTGCATATTTTACTGTTTTCACTGAGATTAAGCTGTTATACATGTGGAAGCAAGAGGGGTTTTTTGAGCTCAGGAGCAAATGGCTTGTCTCAACTGACTCTGCAGTATTGTCTCCAAATCTGCTCAGGCCTCAAACTTAGCAACACTGCCTGCATGAGTATTTTGTAGCTTTTGTTGCTAGTAACTAAGAACTTCAAAATCCTTTCCCCCTATTTCTTAAGAAAGAGGGCAAGAGGAGAGCTATAGCATGACCTTTTAAAAATGCATACGCTGTACATTATTGTGCAGGTCTCCAGGCATGTGCTGGAGTGGTTGGTTGAGACTTGCTCTGGTGCCTTCCTGTACAGAGACTGGCACTGCGGTGCTCTCCTGTTTCAGCTTGCTGAGCACACCAATGTCTCCACTCCCTGCTTGTTTTTACTGCAGAGGGTAAGAGGGATTCTTACTGGATTTTGTGGGTGCTCACTTGAGCATGTCCTACTCCCGTGCAACTAGAAACATCAACTGTGTGTTTCTCCTGCTCTGAGCCTGTATTCCCCTGTATCCATTCACTGCAGGGCCTTTCTGTATTCTGTGTGAACAGAGCTTCTGGTGCAGATCAGATTTCACAGGCTTTTCGCTGTAGCTGTTGGTGTTAAAATCCACAAGATGCTGCGACAAGCAGGCAAAGCTTAGGACTTTCTGTCCTGAAAACATTTGCAGTAACAAGCCACAACTCTGTGTGGCTTCCCAATTAAATAAAGAAGGAGCATGTGCTTATCCGGAGAATGGAACTTCTGCTGTGACCTGTAGCCTTGGAGTATTTATTGAAGCCTGTGGTACAGGGAGTGTGTTACAATTTGTAAGAGAAAATGTGTGTCCAAGCATCAAAATGAATAGCTTTCCTTTTGGTAGAATGTGCCTAATTGTGGAGTTTGGAATTTTTTTCCTAGAATCTGCCAGATTCCCCCTATAATGGAAGATGACACCTGCCTCAAATGCATTTTCACCGGCTGTCTGGTATCCGTCATTTATTCACTTGACAATGTTACTCCGTCTCTGTAGCTTTAACCTGCAGTTGAGGTGGTGGTGGCATGTCCACAAATACGCTGAAATCCATTTGTGTGTTAGGGTAAGGGTACTGGAGATGGCTTTGCTTCTGATCTGTCCTCCTTGGATCCACAGCTGGCATTTTCTGCTTTTCTTGTTGCATATTAGGTGTGTGGATTTTGCTCAGGTTGTATCATTAGCATACCTCCTTTTCCCCTGCTCTCCCTCACCCTCATAAAGCCTGTCCTGCTTTTGGCTGTGTGGGTTTCTAGAATCTGTTTTTGGAGTCTTCCACTTTAAATGAGGGAAAGGCTTGTATACCTAGGCAGTTTCTTCTGTAAACATCCTAATGGTTTGGGAAACATGCACATTGTGGAGGAATTCTTATGAGCCGCCTGACCTATGGAAAGTTCTCTCCACAGGCTAGTGGATGAGTGGATTTCCAGGCAGCAAAGCTGATTTGGGTTTTTTTGTATCTGATTCAGTGTGTGTGACCTTGTCACGAGTTCACCCTGGTCTTACATCACAGGGGCTTGACATGTTGAGTCAATCATTTTTTCATTCCCTCTTGTGTCTCACTAATCACTGCATCATACCCGCATTTAACTGGAGTTGTAAGCTTTTGAGATCTGTATGGAATGCTGCAGTGGGTAGCTCCTGGAGCTGGGCAGACACTTGCCTGTGAATAAGCAGTTGGATCTGCCTGCAGTGACCTGTGACAGGGCTGGGTGCGTGGGTGTACATGTGTGTATCCTGCAAGGAAGCTGTGATAAATGCACTGCCTGTTTGGAAGGACTGGCTTAATCTCTGTGTGCTGCAAAGACCTTCCTTGTGCAGAGAAGGGTGGCTTTTGTTGTAAAATGTAGCTGCCAAAAAGTACCGAAAATATTTCTCTGGACCTTTTTCTCTTCTGTCTTCTCAACATCTTCTGTCATCTCAGCTCTCCAAGCCGTGTGAATCCTCTCAGTCCCTCTTCCTTTGGCACAGAAGGTTGTAAGAGATCTTCTGCCAGAGACTTCACACACTCTTCCTTTCAGCCAATGGTAGCTTCCCATCAATGTGTTTTCTCCAGCCCTACCCAGATAAAAAAACTGCAACCTCCTTCTTGGCAACTCTGTCCTGCCTTGCCTCTAGAAGCAAACCATGCTACAACGTGTTTTAAAATAAGTTCATTTTTCACTGGAAGCGTTGTGAAGCTGCATCTTCTTGCTGTCCTTGTGTGATTCCCAGCTTGCCATGTCCCTCCACCTCGCTGCTCGTTTTCCGAAATCCTGTCCTCCTTTTTCCTTCAGCCTCACCTTACCCATATGGTGGGGTCTGTATGTTTTTGCTGCTGCTGAACTGCTGCTCTGCAGTGGGATTGTCCCAGAGGACAGCTTCTGGGTGAGCTGGCTGGAGCATGCAGCACATGCTTAAGTGGAACTTCCTCAGTATCTCTGATTGCTGCTGGGGATGTGTGGCCCAGCAGGGTTATCTCAGGACTCAAATATTGCTGTATATTACAGAATTACCTATTCTGTGTGCTGAGGTTGGCTTGGGTTGCTACATAAATAGGTTGTTTCACATAAAGCATCAGTCCCTACCCTTCTCTAAAATGAAACTGCTCTTCCTCCTGGCCCCTGCATTTCTGTTCTGGTGATGGTTTTGTTGGAATTTTTTGCCCATTGACATTAACAAATCTGTGTGATAATGTAACTCTGAAATAACCGTTCTTTCCCTATAGCTTATAAATGCCTTGTTAATCAATTGTTATCTGTTGGATTAGATGTTCTGTTTACAATGCCAGGAGCTGTGAATAATTGTGATTTCCTGAAATTTGTTAAAATAACTTGATCTGTGAGTGATTGACAAGACAGGTATCCAGTCCTCTCTGGTTGATTGGCTGTGTGATCTGATATTTCAGTACTTCTGCTGCATCACTTGCAGCTGCTGGGCAGGAAAAAGTTGGATATTCCCTGCACTGGTGGCTCAAAGTGAGAAACCACCATGGGACAGCCAGACCTTTGGGCATGCCCAGCACTGATGTTATAAAAATGTGCATGCAAAGTGAAATGTGTGCCATGGGTGAGTGTTTCTGCCCCTTCCACAGGGCTAAAGTTGTGTTGTAGAGAACTCACTGGCAGAGCATTCCCTAAGAAATAATTTTGGTTTGGTCATTTTCAGTATGCAAAGCATTTTCCTGAGTGATGAGGCATCTGGAACACTCATCCTCTGAATTCGTTTCTAGGTGAGATCTTGCCTTGAGCTAGGAAAGATTTGAAATAATCTTTGGATGCATGGGCAGGATACAGATGGCACCCTGTCTCTGTAGCTGTCAGGTCCTCTCCTCCTAATGTGTTAATGGAATAATTGTGTACCAGTGGGGAAATCTTAGTTGTAGATTATGTTATATATGCTATGCATAGGTGCAGTTTCACCTTAAAACAAAGAGCAGTGGTTTACTGCTGTGATCTTTCTCATAGACTGTACATTTTGTATTGTGTTTGCATTCATCATTAGTTCATTTTCTGTGAAGAGCTGTAGAAACTAAATATATCCCTGTGTAACCATTTGGAAGGTATGTACCTCGTAGCCTCAGAGTGCTTCAAAGGAACATGGTAAATCAGGTGTAGGACAGATTGAGTGGTACTGCAGTTGATAGACTGTGTATATGGTCAGAAGGGGATTTTGGATTAGGATGTAAAATCCCTTGATCAAGCTCTTATATGAAAGTAGTAGGACTCATGGCACTAATTTGCTTTGATGCTTTTGAAGTCCTCCTTTAAGTAAGCTGGTGACTAACCAAACTGCGGCTGCACTCTCAGAAATTCCCTCTGTACTCTTAGAAGTGGACAGTGCTGATGATCTGACTGAAGTGTCTTAAGGGAGATGAGCAGGCAGTGAGAGGGAAATGTCGGGACGAGTTCAGTCATGAATCAAGACATCTCAGTGAATGCACCACAACTTTCATTTCCAGAATGAGACCACTTTCTATCACAGTTTTTCCATAATGGTTTGCACAGGACCCGTCACTGAGAATGAGGTGACATAAATTGTTGGGCTGAGTCCAATGAGTCTTCAGCCCAATTCCAGCAATGTCGGGGGGAACACCAGATATGTTTTACAAGCATATGAGCCAGATTATAATGCTAGAACTCCATCTGGACTGTTTTGATAAGTGGGAGCACACCAAAATGTTGCAGTTTTCACTTGATGAGTCGTTGTTGTGAGCTTCAGCCTCAGAACTGTTCGTTCATGCTTTTGTGCTATCTTAGCAGTGATTGCTTTTCCATCACTTGATGCACTGTTGGTGTTGGATTGCTGGAACAGGAAGGTAAAATATTGACTTTAGATGTGGTAAAAAGTGTCGAACTGCACACTCCCTGGGGTTAAGGAAGAAGGTAGAACCGCTGTTTCCCTCTCTTCAAAGAAATGCCTATCCTTCTGTAGAAATTGTGTATCTTTTTTGTGTATATATGGTTTTGATAGTGAGAGAGAGCTGGAATTCCTGTCAGTTGTGGATTTTAGTCTGTTTTCTTCCCAGCTGAGTTTGTATTGGACCTTTTCAGTTTAAATAACGGAATTTTGGCTACCTGGAATTGGGGTTTGTTCAAAAGGAGTACATTGCATTTTGCTGTTTTCTGCTTGGGTTGTGAGACTCACACGAGTAAAATATTAAATTCAGATTCAAGTTTGAAGATGCAAGATCAAAGCTCTGGCAGTCAGCAACTTTTATTTGTGAATTTCTGTTTCCATTTGACTGTAACTGGGTTGTTAATGTTCTTGTCTAGAAATGAAATTATTACAGTGGAAAATGGGGGCAGCTCGCCTAAGTGGGCTATTGTGTCATTATCCATCAATCACAGGCAACAAGGAAACAGGTATTTAACACAGGAGGACACAGAGTTATTACCTGCCCCATTCCCCTGCAAGCCACAGGGCACCTTCTAGACTCTTATTAAAGCTTTAATACCTACAGAGAGCACAAGAAACACTGTGTGCTACAAAATCGGGAGTTTTGCTGTCGTTCTGCATCTGTGCAGGACCAGGAAACACATGAGCTGGAAGAGCACTGAGAGTGCTGGCAGGCAAAATCCCTCTGCGCTGCCGAGGAAAGGCACTGATTTCCCCAATCCTCTCACATAAGGGGAAGAATTTCTTCTTCCATCATGTCAGGGAGCCTGTGAATGGGACAGACACTGACAGGTCCTCAGTAGCACTGTGTGACCAACTTACTGAATCCTGGCTACAATTGCTCCCAGAAGAGGGTTGTGTGGGAAGATCTTGGAGCTCTTTTGTACAAGGAGACACAGGACGGAGGTGGGAAGTTCTTCCTGGCTTCTGCAGAACAAAAACTATCAGATGTAAAGGAGCATTCTGCCTGAAGGTTTATTTTGTGGTGCTGTTGCACTATGTGTATGTGTTGACAGCTACCAGATGTTGCATCCAAGTGTCCTCCTGCGTCTCCATTGCTTCAGGCCGCCTGTAAGTTCATTCCACAGGATGAACAAACATCTCCTGAAGGACAGGGGTCTAAAAACCAAGTCTGTCATGTAAGGAATTACATTTTTAATGAGGGTCAAAGCTATAGAGCTGTAAACATAAGGTTTAAGTATTTAAAACTCTGAAACTGTCTTTAGAACAAGAGAATGAAAGTAATTTTCTCCTGTTTTCATAGACAACAGGGGAAATCTTAGTTTTTTTGTGATCTACAGTCCATGTCTAACCAGGAAATTAGCAATATATTTAAATGGGCTTCGTGGATGGCATTTAAAGCCCAAGCAAACATTTGATGTACTTTTCCATCAAGGATCTCAGGAGCAGAGTTAAGAGAAAGTAATTTTAAGTCTTAAGAATCCCAAGATGTATTTTCATACACTTAATACCAGGTTGAGAAGTCTCACTAAGAAGCTTTCTCACAGTGCAAAGCTGTACATTAATGATATGATGACTATGAGTATTTTACTGTTTATAGTCCTAAGTTTTTGAAAGTCTTGATTGATTCTTCCCAACCTGTGATATCACTGGAGAGGAGTGCTGAGGTGGTTTGGATTTTTTTTCCCCTGACAAGCTGTTGTTCTGTGCCTAGTTCATGTGGAACTGGTGTATCCACTGCCACTGCTGCCTTCTCTGTTCATTCCATTAACTCAGCTCATCTCTTTTTCTTCATTCCAGTGTGTACTGGGCACATCACTAAATGTAAGAAGTGAATTCCAGAGAGTTTCACAGACACCTCCTAGTGACAGGCAAATGGTTGATCCATCTGGTTCAAAGAGGAGCAGCTGAAAGCATCACCTCTCTGGTGCTCCAGTGCTTGCTGCAGAGAGGTGAGCAGCACACAGGGAGCTGCAGGCAGTACCCTGTGCTGGGCTGCCCTAGGTTTGCACAGGCCAGTCTGTCCTGAGCCACCAGGTATTGAATCCCCAGGTATTAAAGTCTCACAGGGGGTTCAAGTGACAGTATCTGAGCCACCCATTACTGTGCAGTTTATCTGACAGTTTAAAGAGATATCTGTGCACACTGTTTCCCCTTCCCAATCCCTTAGGAATTCAGCCATGCTGGGGCACTTCTGACACAACAGGGAGCTGTGTTCTTTTCCTTCATTGGTGTCAGGGTTATCAGAGGAACTGCAGTCCTGCACACTCACCTCTCTGGCTCTACTATCCCAAAGAGCTGAGGTCAGCCACCAGAGCCTCAGAGCCTGGACAGTCACTACTTCTGCACACTGCTAAGGCCCTAAATTCCTTTCTTCAGCAGTTCTGGGAAGTGACCAGGAAGGAACGATCTGAATTTACCTCTGGACTTTGTTCAGTGCAGTTACCTGAATGAACCTCTTAAACCTCAGTGCCCTGAAAAAGGAAGAGGTGCTGGGTGCCACAATGAGCTGTGATACCCACTAGTGTTATGTAGCACCCAAGCCAGACTGGCAGGGAAAAATCATTTTCCTCCAAAGGGCTTGGATAACTGTTCTCATGCTGTGTCAGGTTTCTTGGCAAATGCTGACCCAAGAGGTTAAAGCAGCTGATTTCCAAATCAACAGCTCTTCCAAGAAGAGCTCTCAGGAGGCAGCATCTGCTCAGACACAGAAATCTGTACAGGTGCCAGCCTGAAGGTGGGCTGGCTACCTTGAGGTTCTGTCCAGGTGTGACCATTAAGGATCTGGATATAGCTTTTGGACAGGCCACCTCGAGGTCACAGTGGTGTGCTGGGAATCATCATTGGGATGACACAGGTGTTTGCACTGCTGGTGGCAAATGGCAGGGCTCTTATTCTGTGGGAGGCAGTACCAGACACCCACTTTTGTCATTAACTGGGAATTTAAGAATATTGAAAAATTATGTCTCTAAGGATAAAACCCTCTTTTCTTCAGAGGTACTTCCTCTTCCCTGAGTTTTTGGGTCTTTTTCTTTCAGCAGAGAGACTGTCCTGCAGGGAGCTTGCCTGAGCACTGGCTGCAGAGAAGACACTGCCAGGGAAGGCTCCTAAGAATGGAGTTTGGAGGTGTGTCTGGAGGAGCCTCTGGGCATGCCCTTCCCCTTTACAGTTGGTGTGTTCTTAGCAAACATTTGCTGCTGCACAGAACACCCTGAGTTCTGTTCACTATGCAGGTGTTGGAATTGTGTGTAATCCCGTAGGTACATGCTCCAGTGGAAGAACATGTGTTATTTGTGTGTGGGGTCTTCAAATGCTTAATTAAATAGCTTGGATTGTCTAGCAATAAATTTACCCCTTTAAAGCAGAGCTTTCCGGCCTTTTTTTCCACCATGATTTTGCATTGGGATTGCTCTTTAGGGTTTTGATATTTGTGTTTCAAACCTATGATTAAGGTGCTGGGTGTTTCCTCATTGTTTCCCAGCTTCCTTATGGCCATTACTAATTGCAAAGTATCCCTGAGGGAGGTGCACAGGAAGGTCCTGGACTGGATTAGTGCATTGTGCTAATGTGTTTAAGCTTTATATTGTTCAACAGTGAGATGGGATGAGATGACCTTTGAGGAAAAAGGCCATGTAAAAGAAAAAAAAAACAGTGAGAAATATGTCCAAGCAGTAGAGCAGCATCTTGGAGAGAGAAGTGAGAGTCCCTGTGATGGGAGAGAAGGGGGTCTGCGAAGCAGTTGTTGTTCAAACATTGTCCATGCAATAGCCTGTGATAAGTCAAGGAATATTGTTGAGGCAGAGCCATGTGGATCCTTCCCTAGGGATCCATCTATGAATAATAATACTCAATATGCTAAATATTGAAATACTCTTTAAGTTTTGATAGTTTAAGTATATTTTTCAAATAGAGGATTCAATCTGATAGATAATTTTCTGAGCATGAGTGTTTGACTTAGAATTATTTAGGCTGGAAAAGACCTTTAAGATCAAATCCAGCTGTTAAAGAAACTCACATGCATGGCCTCCTCCACTTACCTCGTTATATGGCCTTAACCATCCGTGCTTCTCTTTAGCTGTGGAGTGGAAGCACAGCCAGTAACACCAGAACACACAACTTGTCCCTTTTTGAGCTGTTGTCCCCAGATCCTTGCTGTCTGGACTCCAAAAATCTTCTTCTGACTCCTTCATGCTGTAAAGGAAAGGTTTTCATTTTAGAATTTGCACTTTTTTCCCGGTGGTCCTATAAGCTGATCTGCAAAGGTGTCCCTCTTCAGAGGAGTGAGGGAAGCTGGAGGTCGGCATTAGCCAGGCAGAGATGCATTAGGGCCTTGAGTGGCAGGTGAAAGTCCACTTGGCTTCACTGGATCAAAGGAAACTTTCAGATGCGTTGAAATCTACTTAAAGGTGAAATGCAGCAGCTGTTCACATCACCTGCTGCCCAAAGCTGGCCCTTGAGCATGCGAGGTCCTGAGCACATTGTGTATTTTCCCCAGCTGTGTCACATTGCTGTTATCCGTCCTGCAGCTGTAATTGAGAGCTTGCCTGTGCCCACCGTTTTGGTGCTCTCAGAGCAGGCCTGAGAGTGCTGACAAGCAAAGCAAATGCTGTGTTTAAAAGATAAGCACTTTAAGAGTCCTAACTTGGAACTGAAATGGAGTTCAAAATTCAGGCATTAAAATGTAGAGAGCTGGCATAGTCTGAAAAGCAATTTCTGTGTGTATTTGCGAAAAGGATATCAGTGAGGGGAGGTGAGCTGTAGAAAGATACTGGGACTTGCTTAAAAAGGGTATGGCTGGTATCCAGGGAATTTAGAAATCGTAGGAAGAAAACTGGAGGTGTCTCAGCAGGCTAGCTGGGGTGTCTGTGGAAATAAGGTACTTAAAGGATGCAGACTGGCACCTTCTGCTAGAGGACAAATGGCCTGGATAACTAGGCAGGAAGGGAGGCCTGAGGAGGGGGCAAGTAGATATGGAAGCTTGTGTGGCCCGGTGGATGGTCTCCCAGTGCTAGTGGGTAATGGGTTTTGAATAAAAGGACTTTGAAAAAGAGGTACCAGGTGCTATCTGGGATAAAATAATCCTTATATAGCATCTTAATCTGTTACATTTAGCTGCTGAATCCTTAGGACTCTCTCAGTTATCTTCCTAATACCTCAGTTCTGTGTTCGTGCCAGTTTTGTTTAACATGCCCATCAGTTATGTGCCTGAAGTAGTGTTGTCGGCTCAGGATGGATGGTGACAGCTTTGGGCTCTCATTCTTAGGACTCCCCTGACCTTGAGGACCTGGAGCCCTGAGCATGCCATGCTGTTTAGCCTTGAATCACTGTTGAAATAAATGCCTTACTGCTAAATGCTTCAAGGTGATGCCACGTGCTCTTCAGCTCCATAGTGTTCTCTGATGCCCAAGAGCCAAATATCCTGCTCTTTGGGTGACCACTAACACAGGGTGTATGTTGTCAGTTGTTATCTCAACATTAGTCTTGATGGAAATCTGTAATAATAGTACACAGCAAAGTTGTTTGGATCCATTTGGTGATGTAACAATTTCTCAGGGATCCACCACTTTTCAAACCATCCTTTTCTTTCCCCTGCATATCTTGAATCTTCTGCCTTGGCTGTCAGCCACTCACTAGTAGAGTGCTGGACACACTGCTAGGTCAGGCCAATAAAAAGAAATCCCTGAGCTGCAGCTGGTTTGAGAGCTCGAGAAAAAGAGGCTGGAGAGCCCTGGGGAAAATCCTGGCTCATGAGGAGTTTGCTTGAAGTTACTCTTACTGTAGGAAATGCCAGATTGCTGCAGTACCCTGCAGCAGCCTGGATTGCTCTTGTTTCTTCAGCTCCATGTCATGCTCTGTTTTCTGTTTAATTAGAGATGGATTGTGGTTTGTGGGTTCACAGCTTTTCTCATCTGCCTTTTGTCAGAGTTAAGCAGATGTACTGCCTGGTGCTCTGTACAGTTGAGTCCCTTGTACAGCAGCTGCTGATGAGTTCAGAGATAAAAACTTCAGCATATGGAAAACAGAGGATGAGAAGCCAGTTTCTGTGGCTGAGATGATCTTGTTCTAAAATATATCCAGCTGGTCTCTTATCCTCCCAGGTGTTGGCCCTCTACTTCATCCCAGGAAGGTGCTGCCTTCTCAATTCCATGAGCAGTATAGTTGAGTGGAGATAGTTAGGAGGACCTTTTGTGTTAGGAGACCTGCCTAATTTGAAGGTGAATCCTGGCAGGGAGAGAACCCTGTGCTCTCCCTGCCAGCTCCCACTCAGCCTCTGCATGGTGCATGCCAGTGGAGTAGGATGCCATTACGTAACTTGCATTGTGTGGCAGTTGGGGGTTGTTAAATCTGCATTTCTAATCCATACTCAAGTAGGAGCAGAACCTGAAAGCATTCTGATCTGCAGTTCCAATTAGATAACCTGGCTTGTGCTGTCAGCCCCTTGTCTCCTGTGCTGTGCCATCCAATGCATTTGGAGGCCAGGGCTGGAATATACCCTGAGGATGGTAGGAGCGCTTATTCTGGGGAGTGCTGCTGGGACCAGGGGCATCCACTGCATTCCCAGACTGCTTCCTGGGGTAGTGTCTGAGCATTCCCAAGGCAATGAACATTAGTCAATAATTTTAAATGACGGATGTATACTGATTTTTGAATAACCATCCTAATTATAGTAAATATGCATAAGAGGCCTAAATTAACATCATATAAACAAGGTTAGTTCTTGTATTTTAATGTGACTGCTTTGCTGTGTTACCCATAAGCATTCTTTTGTCATAATCTTCATATGCAGTTTTTTATCTGTTTACAAATGGTATTTTCAGTTAATTTTTATCATGTTGAACCACATTAGTCTTCCAGCTTGGTTATTACTCAGCAAAAAGGATACCTGAACCTTTCAGTTCAAGGAACAGATATTTTTCATTTAATCAGACCATAAACAATATAAGGAAGTAATTAGCTGACGTGGTGTTTGGTTTGTGCATGAGCCAGCTGCTAAAGGGAGTCTGAAGGTGGTTCACTTGTGGTGGAGGCACCTCCTGCACTGCCTTGGGGTTGTAGCCAAGAAGAAAAGTTTAACTTATTAATCTTGTGGGTTTGGGTGCTTGGTAGCTGAGCCTTGGTTCTGTTCCAAAACTGATGTGCGCTGGTCCAGGTGTGTCATCTGTAAAGGTGAGACTGACAATTGGTGTTCCACAAGTCAGGCACTCATGATCTTCCTTGTGACCAGGGATGGTGGCATCCTGGATGGATGGCTGCTGTCATCCCCCTGGAAGAGCTGGAGCACATTCCTCCACAGTAATCCATGGTGGTGTTGGTTGCTGCATCCACATTTCCATGGGGTTTCCCAGTCCCAGTTGTAGCTGCTGAAGCATGACCCACGGGGTGAAATACTTGGAATGCTGTCAGCTCATTGTTTGGAGGCTCCAAAGTGAAATTTTACTGCAAGTTTTAGTGTTTGGATAGATTCAGTTAAAGCGGAAGCCTGGTGTGATTTGAGGGAGTGGCCGTGTTCTGAGAGCTCTCCTTTCACATTTCCAATTTTCTAGGTCGCTCTTGGATGCTCTAATTTTTTTTCAGAGAAACAGTTAGCAAAAGCTTTGACACTGATGATTTGTATTCTGTCATCTCAGTCTTGAGAGCAAAGAGATACTTTTTTGGCAAGTTCTCCCCCTCCTCAACCCCCAGCCATCATCATTAAAATGCTGTCAACAAGCATGAAAAATCTCAGCGTGCTAACTGTAAATGCTAATTGACAGACAAGCAGCTGAAGCGGTGGCTTGTGCAGTGCCTGACCTGCAGCAGGCTGTCTCCTGGCCCTGGCAGTAGCTCCATAGGTTCCCTAGGAAGTGGGATCAGAGTGCTCAGTGCTCATGTACCTGCAGAGGCAGGCTGGGCTCTGTGCACAGCAGTGCTGTTACAAACAGGGTAAACTAGAGGTGAGCTAAACCCAGCCTCAGAAGTGGGCATGATGTGTCCTAGGGTGTAGTCTGGCTTTTTCTCACAGGTAGGCCTACCTTCCTGATATTCTTTAATGCTTCTTCGGGGAACAAAAACCTTGGAAACTGCTTTAGTAAAACTAGCTTTGTTGCTGAAGCCCTGTGCCCTGCTGACACAGTCTCCAGAGTGCTTTCGGAAGGATTGCATCACCTGTGAATATCACGGCTAAGGAATTTTCTCCTTTTTCTTTCCCTCTGTAAAAGCAACCTGTTCCTATGGGGTTTATCCCTGCTCAGTGAAGAGCTTTGTGACATGGCTGTACAGTGTGTGCTCTCTGCAAACAGGCTTTATGGTTTCCTGGCACAGCTCTCTAGGACCATCTCATGGTAGGGTTGCTCCATGGATCAGTCTGCTGACAGGAATATTTACACACTTGGCCAAAGGGCAGATTTTTTAGTAGCTGAACTGGCTGGGACTGAATTTTATCACTTAGATTAGAATTCAGTGTTGCATCTCCAATGACCTCTAAGCAAAAAATCCATGTATAACTGTGTTTGAAAGGTATCAAACAGTAGCACAAATAATTGCTTCCAGCAGTAAAGTCCTGACGCTCTATTTTGATGAATTTAGCGATTCAGAAAACAGTAAAATCTGTTCATACCCTTGGAAATCTGGGCATTTCCATGGCTGAGAGCCTGCTGTGCTAGCACTGCAAAGCTGTGCTGCCTTTTAAACCCTTCACTGGTGAGTCAACTCTGTGTTTACTGCTGGTTATGAGGGGGAGATTCCTGGCTGGGAAGACCAGAGAGACAATTCTGTTTCACTCTGACTTAGAAAAAGCCAAGCTGCTCTGAAATGCAGGGTATTAAAAATACAGAGGAATTAACAGACATAGTGCAGGTTGCTGAAAAAGTCCAGGATAAAATGCCTGAATGTGGAAGAGATATGGTGCCAGACACAATATGTGGCATACTTTAAGCTTGCCCGTTTCCCCCCTCCCCCAGCACTGTTCCCTGAAATTTTCAGAAAATCTTTGTCATTTTGCCAAGATTTGCTCAATTGAAATTTGCTCAATTGGACTGAAATTTAGAGTATTAGCCAAAAATTTTTGCACAATAAAGGAAGATCTAGATGAAGAAGAGTAAGTAGAGACAGGCACTAGGGGAAATAAAGGTTCTGAAAATATTTGTGGTGAAATCTGGTAACAAAATGGGAGAAGGAGGAATTCAAAGCCACTGAATCCTGACAATGTGTGTCCTAAGTGAAAGACTCATTTTGGAGAGTTAAATGATGATTGCAGCCTTGAAAATTACTTTATCAAGAAGAAATCAGTAAGAGAGAGCTTGCTGAAAAAGTGAGCAGGCAATCAGCAGGGTGTTAGTGAAATCAGGGAGAATTATGCAAGTGACACTTTCTGCAGCCTCCGAAAATGGAATTTGCGGAAGGGACCAGCACCACCAGCACAACATGCTCTTAAATACCATTTTCCATAAAACCAAAAATAATCTTAAGGCTTTCTGGCAAGGTTTGTCCTCAATGGCTGGTAGAAGGATGAAGCTCTGTGATGGATTGCCCCTGCCAGAGGAGATGTTCTCTAATAGAGTTTTTTGTTTCCTGATCTCGTAGGCAGTGCTGCAGCTGCCTGCTGAGGGGCTGCTGTTCCCAAGGACTTCCCTGGGCTCATGAGGATGTGCACCCTGCCTTCTCCTCCTGCCTCTGCTCAGTGTGTCCTGAGGCACACACAGGCACTTCTAGCCTGCTCCTGGCACTGCCCATCTCTAGTGTGTGCTGGGATGTGGTGGGTGCCCTGCTTGGGAGAGGGAGCATGTCTGGCTCAGGGACCAACATTTCCAGTGGGACAGCCTTGATTTCCACTTCCCTTTCTCACTTGTGTTTCCTCACTTGCCTTAAAGAAGGTACAAAGCCTCTTGTAGACAGGTAAGGTGAGTAATGCTCCCTGCTGTGAATAGACCCTGAGCAGGTTCTCCGAAGATGCTGCAGTGTGCTCTGGGTGCACACACCAGCCTTCAGCAAGGTCTGGGAATGGCTCAGCTTTCTGTCAGGCAAAGGCAAATCCATGTTGGAAAGCAGTGCTTGAGCAGCTGGGTGGCAGAAAGGAACCCCTCAAAGTGTTCAACATGGGCCTGCTAGGTAAGGATGGCTTTGGTTCATAAAAGGCAGGATGTGAAGAAGGGAGGTGGTAGAACCCTGCTGTGTTCTTTCGTAGGAGTTAAAGGATTGTTGTACTGCCACTCAGTGATTCCCTCCTATGAACTCTTCGCTCCCACTTTGCATATTCCCTAGTATCTCACTCACGTTCTGCAGAGCAGTTTATGTATGGGTGTATCATGACTTCTGAATAATAACTCTGGGAACTTGTTTTCTCGTGTTCATGGTTTGCATTGGGGGTTTTTGCATGATGAGGCTACTGGGTCAGAGTATCTGGGCAACTTCTGACTCAGCAGAGGTCCCCTATATAGGCTGGGACCGTTTACAGCTCCCTGACATCTGTCTGTGCTATCAGGCAGCTGCTCTCCTGGGACTTGGGAGACCTGGGTCTGGGTCTCTTTATTGATACCAAGTCTCAAACTATGGTATTGGGGAATCCAGGCTGTGTGGTCTGGCAGTGCCTCCAGAGACAGGACATGTCTCCTGGCTATGTGCATCTGTGACTTGGCCTGCCTGCATCCTGCATGCCCAGGCATGTCCTGTTGTCCATGGCAGATGGGAGCCACCAGGAATCATTGCTGTTCCAGGCAGGAGCCAGGGGACTTGTACCTCCAACCCATTTTATCTGTGTTTCAGCAGACCTTGTTGGGTGTGTTGGCATATCTCCAAAGCATCACTTGTGGATCTGGAAGCAGTGTATCTGTGGGCAGTGGAGGCCCTCAGGCACTTGAGGCCAGCCTCAGCAAGGAAGGGCTGGCTGCAGAGCAGTGGATCTGCTGGCTGCTGGGCCAGTGGCACATTTCTGGTGTATTTCTCTGAAGAAAAGCCATGGTTTCATGACTGGCATGAAGACTAACCAAAGTATGAAAATTCTGTCACCTGAGGGGATTTTTCTGCACATTCCTCCTCAAGTAGCTGCCTTGAGGCCAGCCTGGTGGCTGGTGTGAGGGAATCTGTCCAGCTGCCCCTTGCCAGCACCTGGACTAAAGCAGGTTAAAGCAGTTTCCCACTTTAGATACTTGTCTCTGCTCCTCCTGGGAGGTGGCAAGGCCTCTCCTGCCTGGTTCCTCTGGAGCTAGCTAGCACAGCCTTGTAGCTTCATGCTAGAGCAGGGCACAGGCTGTTTCCCTCCCACTTCCATGGCAAAGCTCCAGCTAACTGAACTGGGAGACTCTCTCCCCCTTTCACCCCGTTTCACTTGCAAAACCTTTAGGAGCCAGAGAGCTTTCACCCCTTTCTTTGCCTGTGAGTAACCTGCGTGTGCTGGGCGTGTTCGTCATTTGCCCCCTTGTCTCAACAGGGAACTCTTACGATCGGTGGCAAAGAAGTGACCCTTGAATACACTCCGTGTCCAGAGTTTTGGCGCTGCAAACGTGTAAGTATGTGCTCAGAGCTCAGAGCTGTGTTGTGCTTCCCCTGCTGGCACTTGTGGCACTGGCAGCTCAAAGGAGTCTTAGATATTTGTTCGGTGGCCAAAGTCCCTCAGAGTAATTAATACCTACCCTGAAGCTCTTGCCCCTTCTAAACTGTGCTTTTACCTACCTTGATTTTGGTCCCACCTCTGCATGCATGTTTCTCTGGTAGAGGTAGCCAGATTTTTTATGCACAGAGCAGCCTTGTCCCTGTGCAGTGATTCCTTTTAAAATGTGGGAAAAATAGCGTGCGGATCCTTTCTCCTTAAAAACCACAGTGAGACAGTGATTCCGCCAACCGGAATGGAACAGGCTTCACTCTGGTTCATGTGTGTAACCACCCCTCTGCCTCACACAGGAACCTGTGGTCTAGCTGTGGCTGTAGTAAGTGCAGCAGGGAAGGAAGCATGGAAATGGATCCAAGTCTACGCAGCATGAGCCAAGTCTAGTACATGCTGGGACTGGTCCATTTCTGGGAAGGCACAGTTGCCCAAGGGTCATTTTGTTCCTGTGCCTTCCCCAGGGTTCTCCCAGTACAGGAACTTACAGCTGCAGCAGGCTGGAGGTGATTGCTGGAGAAAGGACAGGATTGTTGCCTGCATTCCCATTGACTGCAGGCTGAGAGGTTGCAGCAGGACATGAAGGGATTGGTTCTAATTAGAGTCCCATTTTGACCACTGGATCACCGTGGGCTACAAGAGACCCTTATCCAACTGCAAGCAGAGCTGTTGCTCTGTGCCTCATTCTGCTTGCAGCTCTCCACAGGTGGAGACAAGTTTCAAACAGCTCTCAGTGCAGTGAGGTGGCTGCACTGTATGTCCCCACTGTTGCTGTGTGTAGCCATGGCCTGAGCTTTCTTGTGCTCCAGAGCATCCACAAGGCTTCAGTCACAGAAATTGCTATGAAACAAAAGCAATGCATTTGCAAAGAGCTTAAGGAGGAAGTCAGGAGTGCTGTGTTTGGAGAGAGCTGTGAAAATGGGGCAGTTAGCTCTCCCCACAGTGGCTCTAGGTGGGAAAACTGTCCAAGCCTGTACAGCTCTTGGTTAGCAGACACCTCATCATTAACTTTCCAAATTACATCATTATCTACAGTTTAGCTCAGATAAGGACTTCGTCACTGCTTGAGGGGTGAGGCCAGGTTAGAGAATACCAAGGTAACTTTGGACCCTTTGAATCAACATTGTGCCTAGCAGGAAGTTTTTGATCCAGCATCACTTGAGAGGGGGAAGAGTCCCGTCTCAAGGACTAGTGAATAAATGTGTGCTCGGAAGTTGTGTGAAAGCCCTGCTCCCAAGGCAAACCCAGCTGTGAGTCATATGAGCATTTACCTGCAATTCCAGCAAAGGCCCCTGCTGCCATTCCCCATCACTGTAACTTTTTCATGGCTGCTACTTTCTGAAAGCATGCTGCAGAGGCTGAAATTCCGGAGCAGGTTGTACCCACTGCCTTCAAAATACGTCTTCTTCATCTGTCCATCTTCCATTGCAGTGTAAGGTGTGTACTGTGGGCTACAGATCTTCCTGTTCCTATTGCAAGCTCCCAAGAGATGGTGAGTATATCTGGTCCCCTGAGCTTGGTAGTTAAAAGTTTCATCTACCCTGACAAGTAAGTTTCTCTTCTGGTTTCCCGTGGCATCCCTACTGGTGGACTAGCTGACCACTGTGTGGGAGGATTGTTAGTTTTGCTTCACTTAGACCCTTTTTGCCTGTCCACACTAAAGATGTTACATGCAATGGGTTGCTGTCAGGTTCTCTGCTCCTCTGAGGCTTGGTGGAGAGGTGTCTTACTGCCCACAGCCTTTCCCTCCTATTGTGTGGTATTCTCCTTTCATCCAGGGAATTATAGTTGTGTGTCCTCTGGGACTGTGAGTTGGTACTGCTCCCTGTAGGTGTTGCTTTCTGCTAGGAAGGCGAGGCGACCTGGTCCACAAGAAGACAGCACGGCAGCCCAGCCTCACCCGGGCCACTCGGTCCACGACACACAGACACCAGTATGGTGGATGGTCAAATGGCGTTTATTATCTTATCTCATGGGGTTAAATAGTCAAGGGGGTTGTTCTACGTCAGGAAGGGGATGGTGGTATACTTGGTTAGTGAGGAGTGGAAAACTACTGGGGTTAGGAGGGGCTGCATACTTAGGGTGATTGCATATCACTGAGGAACAGAGGGGAGGAAGGGTTCCATGCTGCTTCTGCTTTCCGTCACATCGCGAGATCTTCCGACCGCCTGTCCCTATCTACCACAGTAGGTGAGATGGCTTCCCTCAACCCACCTTCCTTGGGAGATGCAGCTGCATGGTTTTAGTGTCACTCAGAGAGAGACTCTCAGATTAGGGTCACAAAATCATGGAATCATTAAGGTTGAAAAAGACCTCTGAAATCAAGTCCAGCTGTTAACCCATCATTGCCAAGCCCACCACTAACCCATGTCTCTAAGCACCACACCTACACATTTTTTGAACACTTCCAGAGATAATTCTACCACTTCCCAGGGCAGCCTGTTCCAATGCTTGACCACCCTTTTGGTCAAGAAATTTTCCCTAATATCTAATCTAAACCTCCCCCAGGGTAACTTGAGACTATTTCCATTTGTCCTATCACTTTCTCATGGGAGAGGAGATTAGAGGTGAATCCAGGATTGGAATTGCTGAACTCACCTTGCAGGCTGTAAAAAATGCATGAGAGGAGTTCTCCAGGAGCTTCTCCTCACCCCACCAGCACCTGTGATTTCTGGAGTGAGAGGGCACAAGAGCCAAAACTCGTTTCCTTGAGGAGCTGATTTCTTTGGGATGATGGCTGTGCCTACCTTCACCATCCCTGGGTGTAGCACCAGGGGCCAGAGTGCCAGGAGTGAGTCCTCCACCCTCCTCTGGCACTGCCTGTGCATTTCAGCCTTCTGTAAGCCTTGACTCTGTCTTTAAGCAGACTTCTATGTATTGCCTTCCTGCTCTAGGCAGAAGGGCAATCCATCAGCTGCTGATGCACAGATCTCTGTTTACTGAAGCACTGTCCCTGTGGTTGTGCTTTCCATGCTCTGTGGTTCCTCCATCAGTGCTGTGAAGGCAAAATTCACATAGCTGGTCCAACACAACTGTGGGCTGTAATGAAACTGCCCAGGAGCAAATTAAACAGAGCCTTAAAGCTGCTGTGAAGACAGATTGTGGTGAATGCTTCTTACTGAGCTGCTTTTCTTGGGAAAGGGTGCAATAAGGTAACTTCTCTATGACTGGGTGAAACAAAGCAGCTCTCTAGGAATTTACGGTGCTTGCTGCAGCTTTGTATGAGTGCTAGCATGCTTTGTGACTGATGGGTGTGAAATGGACTGAAGTGTGCCTCTCTTACAGGGAACAGAGCAGGCCCAGAGTCCAGAGGTGGTGCTGAGGGAGAGGACATGTCGGCTGAGCAAGAATTCAGTAAGAGAGTTACCCTCCCCATCTCCCCATATCTGTGTGATTTGCACAGGCAGTTTCTTTGCACCTGCACAGCTGCAGGTGCAAACTGGTTTCATGTGCAAATTTTACATGAGGTTCTGTAGCCAAAACTCTGCACTCTACAAAGTGCAGAGAAATGAGTACAAGCCTGTCCAAGGTGAGCTGTGCTGGCAGCCAAGCAAGGCACTGTGCAGCTTTCCCAACAGTTGTGTGCAAAATCATCATGTGTTCTGCCATGCCACCCACTTCCCAAACAGAATGAGAGCAGGGACTTGCTCTCAGGGACATTAAAGAGGGAAACTTCGCTGTGCCATGTCTTGCACCCTCATTTGCTTCTCTTTGTAGGGAGAGGCTTCAGCAGCAGGTGCCAGGCTGGTAGTACCTGCCTTTGCAGCCTCACAGATTTGGCTTCCCTTTCCAGCAGTGTTAGAAGCTTGGGTAGGGATCTCTTTTGCAGTGAAGCCACACCATCAGAGGCTTCAAGCACAGAAACTTGTTGGGGTTTATGTTCTCTGAATGGCATAGCTAGACTGGGGGGGTAGGGTATTCCCACATTGTTTCTGCCTCAGCTGTAGTCAGTAGGCACCTGATAGAATCTGTGACTGTATTATGGATGTGTTTCATTCAGTGGTCTCAGGGGATCTGAACCCAGTTTTCCTCTAGCATATATACAGGGTGACAGTTACTAGTTGATGTTGCTTGGCTGTGGATGATCAGGAATACATCGTGGATAGTAAGGATATCACTATCATATAGGTTGTCCTGGACATGGAAGGAATGTGTCTAAATCCATCCCTGATTCTTGTTTGTTCAGGCAAGAGACAATTCTAAAAGGAGGCCAAAAAGCCTCTTGTCTCTGACTAGAAAAGTCATGTAAAGCAACCCAACACAAAACAAAGCAATGGAAGGATGGCAGTACACGAACCAACTTTGTGTCTGCCAAGTGTTAAGACAAACAGGATATGCAACAGACAGTACAGGTTGGCCTTTTATAAGGAGCCCTGCTGCAAGGGCCAGAAAATACGAGAAAAAAAATACTTGCTGAAACATTCATATGTGAAACCAGTTCATTTCTCCTTTCTAATAGCA
Organism: Rhabdornis inornatus; assembly: GCA_013397075.1. NCBI lineage: Eukaryota > Metazoa > Chordata > Aves > Passeriformes > Rhabdornithidae > Rhabdornis > Rhabdornis inornatus. The sequence continues at coordinate 586,657 of VWZS01004220.1, forward strand.
GAGACAAAGCTTGAAACACCTGAGCAAGAATTGTCAGGTCAGCCAGAATCTCCAAAGCAGCCTCTCCAGCCCTCAGTTCCTGCTCCACAGCAGGAATGTCAGACTCAGGAACAGGAGCCAAGGAAGAGAGATGAAGGGAGAGAGCGTCGGCCCTCACAGGAGAAGAGAAGGGACATGGACAGGCACCAGGAGCCGCCCTCTCAGAGGGAAGCAGAGGAAGCCATGCCACCAGATGGTGGAGGAAGCAGAAGTGAGTGACATGAAGACCAGTTTTATATTCCTCTTGCTTGTACTCCATGAGGTCATCTGCAGAAAGGGCAGCATTTCACTAAAACCTCTGGAGGCTATTTCTATGTTGTGCAAATGTATGGTGTAGAGTAATGGAGGGCTGTCCGGCTCCAAAGGTGCTGACAAATTGCCTTTTGGAAAACTAATTCAGGCTGAGCTGTAACAGCTTCAAAAGTCTTTTGGGCCAGCAGTTACCCTGGGCTGAGCTCTGAGAAGGGGCTACTTTCTACTCTTTTCTGGAAAGGAAAGGTTAGCAATTGGAGGCGATGACTGGAGCCATCTTGCAAAGTGGAGAGAAAAAAGCAATGGCTTGGAGACTCAACTGCCGGAAGCCATGCTCTTGCTTTGAGTGGGTTTAGTCACAGTAAACTTGGTTCTAAATTATCTTTTTTTCACTACTTTTTCTTCCTGGGCCACCTCCCTGATTGTGTCTGTCAGCAATTATGCTGAAGCGAATCACTCGGTTCACCCCCCCAGAGGTGATTGTGGGGCTCCTGGCCCCGTACGTGCGCCTGTCCACGTCCAGCGTGCGCATCATGAAGAACAAGGCTGGCCGGATGGGGCAGACCTATGGCTTCATCGAACTGGAATCTCATGCTGTAAGTAGTTTCCTGCTTTTCACCTGCTCCCTCTGTTGGCATCTGATACCTGTAGAAGTAGAGAAACCACAGAAATACAAGAAATCTCTGTACTTGTGAGGCTGCTGTGCTGGAGCGAGTTGTCTCTTCTGCTTGTCTGGCCAGGTACAGGAATTAGCTGGTACAGCTGTTATTCTCTGGCTTTAGGAGTCCAAGATTGATTGTTGTCACAAGCTGTGACATTGATTGAGTTTCTCACCTCAGTGCATTTCTTTTTAGACACTCTGAACCTGAACACTTCTTGCATAGGTATTTTGTTTGCAGAGAACTTGAATCCAATCATTTTTGTTTGTAGAAGGCAAGAATCTCAATTAACAGACTGCCCCATGTCGGAGGGTTCACATTTCTGTGTCTGGGTGGCTCCAAAGTTGTTCTTTGATGTTGGTCCAGAGGGTGTTTGCCAAAACACTTTGGGGCAGCAGCAGCCACAGTGCTGCACTGTGTGGCAGCCCTAGGAGAATGCCATCCCCAACTGGCTGCTGTAAGTGGGCATAGGACAAGCAGAGAACCTCATGTTGCATTTATCCCTTTTGTCGCATCCTAAATACCCTTCACTGACACTTAGACTAATATTTAATGTTGTGTTTCTTGTCCTACTGAGCACAAAACATTCCTTTCAGGCAGACTGGATTTGGAAAATGTGCTGTTTCCTTCTCATGGAAAGTGACATTCTTTTTCCTTTTACAGGAAGCGCTGAGGCTGCTAAAGATACTGCAGAACCTGGATCCCCCAATCTGCATTGATGGGCGTACATTGGAAGTGAATCTTGCAACAGGGAGGAGAAGGTACAGACAGATGAGGCAGTGGGGTTGTCCTTTACGCGCTGTGCAGTGAGGCTCAGTTGTCAGAGCAGGTGCTTAAAGTTTGGCATGGGAATTAGCACAGATGTTCCTACAACCAAAAAATGTGTTGGAGAAGTGAAGGCGTTGAAGCTTGAAGAAGTTTCAGTGACTGAGCAGAATGAGATTAGTGATCATAATGCATTTTGTTGTCCAGCCATCAAATCTCATTCTGCTGGAATTAGTGGGTTCAGCTTTTTAAAAACCATGTGGAGAGATTCATCTTTATAGACACAGCAGAGTGGAGTCGTATTTCTTGTGGAGACAGTGGTTTGCCAAGTCTGTCTCCTGGGATGGACACAGTCCAACATGTGGCCAGGAAAGATGGTCTTTCTGCCTTTATTTGTCCTGCTGATCATTTTGAATATACTGAGGTTAATGTAAAACCAAATTGCCATTAACTTGCAACCTTTATCTCAGCAGGAATGACTATGGGGAGCACGGTGACAATTCCTACTATGGCCCGGTAGGTCTGCACAGCTTCCCTGCAGGTTGCTTAAAGGGGGGAAGCACTAGGGGGTGATGGACCTGGCTGTGTTAGGCTTTTTCTCTTTGGGCTGCTGAAATACTGCATAACATGTTTCACTATGTTTGAAGACGGGGTGATAATGCTCAAATGTGCCCACTGCTGCTCTGCCCCTCATACTGTTTATCATGTGCATAGAAGTGCAAGTTAGTGCTGCTGGAGGAAGTTCTGGGCTACTCAGTGACACACTTTACAGAGTGATTTCACTGATGTCTGATCTCAGTTCCCAGAGTGAATGTCTCTTTAGTGTCTGTTACTAGACTACAGGACTGTTCCCATATACTGCATGGGGTGAAGGCTTCCATACAGATTGGTATGAGCACCTCTCATGGAAGCTGCAGAGATCTCATGCTTTGGGACACTGTCCTTGCTCTGTAGATGAAAAGCTATGTCTGCTTGTGCTCAGTTTAGGATGGCTAAATGAACCCTTCTTCTGAACTTTGGGCCTGTCAGAGGGAGCAGAAGTAATACGATGTTTGTTAAAGTGTCTCTGATCTGTTTGTGTTGTTCACTTACTTCAGGGCAGAAGGGGCATGAGAGACAGGAGGGGTGGCGAATCACAGAGACGCACCAGAGCACAGTGTAAGTTAAACTCTGCTTCACTCCTACTGTGGAGACTTTTCTTCCTTAAAAGGGCACTGACATGTAGAAATCAGCCCAAAAATATTTTAAAGGCTAAGAGTAGGTTTGTTTGCTACACCCACTTGTGAGTTCCTTTGCCAACTTTGTTTAGTCACATTTTCCTATCTGATGATGTGTTTCTCTCTATTCTCACTGTGCGAAACTACATGCAGATAGAGGAAACTTGCTGCCTATTTTTCGTTGTTGTGGAAAACTGATGGGATAAAATCAGCCTGGCAGTTACTAGAGAAGACAGAAGAAAATACACTTGATGCAGCAATGCCAGTAGCTGGAAGAGCACTCCTGATTGTTTTACTGACTTATATATAGCATTTCTGAGGTCTGTCAAAGGACACTTTGGAAATGAGAAGCATTCCTGACATTATGGGCCTACTACCCTTAAGGCCTTTGGCTTTTCTTGTAGAAATAGTTCACTCCCTTTTTTTGTAGAGAGCTTTTGTGCACCGATGGGGTGGAAGGGATGTGGGGAGTGTCATCACTTCAAACACTATTGAGAGAGAACAGCTTTTCCTTGTCATAGGAGTGGGTGGATGTAGATACTCATTACCCCATTCTTAGGGAAATTACTGAATTTCATGACCAAGTGTTGTGGTCTTGTGATCTCAGCACAGCTCCTGTAAATATGTTTTGATATGGAAGTTTTGCCAGAGTCCTAACCAGAATTGTGGGAACTTATCACCCCTCTTACTCCTTAAAGAAAAGATTATGTAGGTCAAGTGATGTGAATATACTCATACCTCTCTTGCCAGGAGAAAAAAAAAATTCTTTCCCATTCCTGATCCCTTCACCAGTGTAATGTTTGTTCGTGCTTTTGTCTTTGTGAAAAGCAAGTTCTGCTTTTGGAATCCTGTGGTGCTAACTCTTGTCTCTCTCCTCAGCACCATCAGATGTGTCCACATACATTTATGATCCTGACACTGGGAATTACTACGATCCCATAGCTGGGACATACTATGACCCCAGAACTCAGGTGAGTGCATGGGAAGGAAGCTTTACATGCAATATGTTCTTATAAACTACTCTTCTCTGGAGGGATTTTGCAGGCTGATCCTGAAGACAAGCCAGCATAGGGCAGTACAGAGGCAGCTTTGTGTCTTTCACTCTGTCTTCTGACCTGTGTGAAAGGGATGCACGTTGCAAAATACCAACTTAATGAGAGGCTAGGAACCCATTAGCTGTGTGTTGAACCAGCTGTAGCCGCCTCTGGCCTCTGAAGTCCTGCCTTTGGAGGGTTTTTGGTCTGCTTTTCCTCAAGTAGACTTACAGGCAGAGCATTATAGCTAAGTTTTGCTGTAGACATGTGATATGTGACTGTCTGTAAGAAAGAATGGACAGCAGGGCTCTGTTTTCATCTGTGGTCTCCTTGCTTCTCAACACTAGCCAGCAATAGCTGTAAGGATGCCAAAAAAGAGCCATCAGCAGAGATTTTCTGGAACTATAAACTTGTTTTCATGATCCTGGGGATGTCCATGTTGTGGGAGAGCAGGGCTGTGCTCTGGTGACCTGGCTGTGGTCGGTTGTCTTCTGCCCCAGCAAAGTTCTGAAGCCTTTGCCCTCTGCAGTCCCTTCTTGCTGTGCTGGTCTTCCCCAGCTCGGCGAGGACAAGAAGCCCAGTAAGGAGACTGCAGGGGTTGGGCTAAACCTGCTCCAAATGCCTCTTTCAGAGGGAAGTCACAATAGACCGGGAGCCCTCCTCACCTCCCACGGAGAGCAGGAGGCAGCGGCACGGGAGCCAAGAACGGACAAGTGACAGGAAGGAGCCACACGGCAGGGACAACAGGGACAAAAAGGACAAAGGGAAAAGTCCTTCTGCTAAGGTAACCCCCTCCACGCATCAGAATGACCTAAGGCCAGGAGGCTGAGGGAAGAGAGGTTAGAAAATAGAGTAATTAGAGGATTCAAAAGGGAAGGGACAGTGAGAGAAGACAGTGGGGTCAGCAGCTGGAAAAGAGGCTATTTAAACAGGAAGCCCCCTGGACCCATCCTCTGCTCCCTCCACACCAGCAGACCTCCCTGCTCCCAGGGCAGGGAGCCCAGAGATGTAAAGATATGAGGTTAATTGAAACATCCATATTGCGTAAAGATGCAGTCTATGTTGGTGGTTGTCCAGCCAGGGAGCAAGTTCCCAAAATTTTTCTCTCCTTATATTAAATCCAGAGCTTCTCATCCCTTGCTTATGGTGAAGGATTCAGACACATCCAGGTAATTCAGACGTTTCATTCACACTGCTGAAAGCACACAACTATTGTAATAGAGACAACAGAAAACTGGCAGTGACATTTAAACACACCAAATCAGATGATGATGGAGACTCAGCTCTCCCCTTACTGCAGTTTCTGCCCCTCCCCAGTCCCAGGACAGTGCCTTTCACTGCTATTCTCAGTGAGCAAATTCCAGTGTGGGAGCTGCTGGTTGGGAGTAGCTGCCCAAAGTGATGTTTGAGCTCAGCCCAGGGCTGTGATGCTGACAGGGCCTGAGGAATGCCAGGAGAATTGGTAGAAGTGATTTAGCCACCAATGAAGAAACTTTGTGTTCTTCCTTGCCTCTTGTTCTGAATATGCTTGGTGGCATGACCAGTCCTGGGCACCTAGGACTTGAGGGCTGTAACTGTCCCTGAGGCTGATAAAAAGCCAGCCTAGGAGTCATTGGGTACAGAGGCTTTCAGGGACACTGACCTAGGAGAAGCATGGTCCTGTCTGAATGCAGGGTAAAAGCATCTCCAGTAGGAGTCATTCTGTCATTTTTACCATTTGCCTGTTTTCCATGGATGCTTAGAATTAGCTTCCTGGCTGCACTGTGCACTCTCTGACACCTGTGTTGTTGCTGGCCTAATGCCCAGTCTTGGATTTTTCAGAATGAGCCTGGAGAGGAGAGATTCTTTGCAGAAGATGTCTTCAAAAAGCCATTGCCTCCCTCTGTGAAGAAGGATGAGAGCACAGGCCTGGTAAGGTGTTACACTTGTCTTCCCTGGTCAAGTATGAGTAACTCATGAGCCACTAAATTGGAGCCTGTCCAGGGCTCTAGCCCAGTTCTCTGTAAAATGTGTGAGAGTGAAGCTTCATTGCAGCCTGCTGTCTGTGCTGCTGAGCACACAGATGAGTATCACAGGCTCATCCTGTTGCAGTGCTGACTGCAGTCTCTGGTGCCCTCTGTCCAGGATAAAGAAGATCCTCAGCCATGCTGGCTGAACCTGGCCATATGTTGTGCCACACTCACAGCAGAGAAAATTGGTGTTGTCTGGCAGTGGGGGGTGGCTTTGAACCTGGTCTTCATGTCGGTCCTTTGTGCACACACAGAGGTGCTCAAATGTGCCCTGGCCCTGCCCCAGCTCCCTCACTGATATGAGGCAGGACTGGAACCACTGTCAGCATCACAGTGTAGCAGAGAGTGAGAGTGGGATGGGCTGGGATGACATGGTGAGCTGCTGCAGCTGTCTCTGAAATCACAAGTATGGCTCCAGGAGGGCTCTGGATTCCCCAGAATGGGAATGACTCCCACCAGAACCACCACCTCATTTCTGCCAATCACCTGGTTTCCTTGGAGGCCTGTTTGAATGAGTGCTTAGCTACTGTATGCTTGGAGTCCATGCTACGGCAGTCTCAACCATGACCTTGACTGTTTCAGACTGAGACTGGAGAGGAGAAGTTCTCGGCAGAAGATGTCTTTAAAAAACCTTTACCTCCTTCTGTGAAAAAAGAGGAGAGTGCAGCCCCAGTAAGTATCTCCATAGGATTGTGTGTACCTGTTTGAGCTTGGATACAGTCTAGGGAGGCTCAGCGCAGCCTGGCTGCAACTGTGAGTGCCAGAGGTGCCAGAGATGTTTCTCATGCCAGAGAAGGGAGTGCTAGGGATGGAAGGCAGTTTGTTTTTTAAGTCTGACCTTGTTTGTCAGCTTCTAGCATGAGGAAATTTGGTACCTGCGTTCGAGCAGGATCTCACTCAACCAGTCCCTAAGGCAGAAAACTCTTCCAGCCACCTCCAGGCTGAGGAAGGCCAAATCTCACTGATCTTCTGCCAAACAGCCACTGCTTTGGTTGGCTTCCTGTGCTCTCAGGTATGTGGCAAGTTGGAAAAGCCTGGCACCAAAGCACGGCCTGTCTAGAGAGCAGAAGGGTTTCCACCCCGTGGTGTGAAGGGAAAGAAGCCAGCCAGCTCCTCTCTGTTCCCTGCCTGTGCTCTGGGAAGCAGCTCTCTGCCTCTTGGACTGGAACAGAGAAAGGAGTCACGGGGAGATGGGTTGGGGAAGCAAAGCCCCGCTAGCCTGGCAGGCTTGATGCTACAAATGGTCACACTTTTCTCCACTTCCCTCAGCCCAAGGTGGTGAACCCTCTGATAGGACTTCTGGGAGAGTATGGAGGAGACAGCGACAATGAGGAGGAGGAGGAAGAGGAGGAGCAGTCCCAGGCTCAGTGGCTGCCGCCTCCCCCGCACGCACCGGCACTGCGCGAGGAGCAGCCGCGGAAGGCCAAGGCCAGCGACGACAAACTGACTGACTGGAACAAGCTGGCCTGCCTGCTGTGCAGGAGGCAGTTTCCCAACAAGGAAGTGCTCATCAAGCACCAGCAGCTTTCCAACCTGCACAAGGCATGGGGAAGCTGGGGGCTGCCGTTGGCTCAATGGTTATGTGAGCTGCATGGAAAATGCAGTGGTTGGGTGGAAAGAGCTGTGCTGAAATTGATGCAGTAGCAGGCAAAGTTCCCCCAAAGCTCTGTTCAAAGCATTGTGTGAACTGCTTGTTCCTGCCATGGGAGTGCTATAACATCAAGGTGTGACTTTGTAAGCTCTAGTGAGATAGCTAAGGCTTGGGGAGAGTGGGGTGCTGGCACACATGAGTGTGAGAGCAGTAAGAACTTGGCACGTGCACCCCCGTGTTCTGTGCTGCCTTTGAGCTCTTGCTTTTAGCAGAGCCAAGCTGCACATGGGTTGAAATAGGACTGGTTGCCTTCCTTACTGCAGGAAGGAAGGGCTCCAGGCCTCTGTGGGGGAGCAGATAGTCTGGGCTGCAGGAGAGACTGCTGTGCCTGGTATAGTGCAGGTACAAGAGCATGCTGCTTTACCTGTACTCCTTGGGGGTGGAGCAGATGACCCTGACAGCTTGTGTTCTCTGCTTGACACTGCCTTCTGTCTTCCTCCTTCCAGCAAAACCTAGAGATTCACATGAAGATTAAACAATCCGAGCAGGAACTGGCGTATTTGGAGAAGAGAGAGCGTGAGGTGCGTCTGTGGTGGTGGGCAGGCAGCTCCTTGTGCTTCTGCACTGGGGGGGGTGGTGGTCCCAGGAAGACTCTCCACTTATGCACCAGGTATCAGCAGGCATCCACTTAGGCACCAGGCATCAGATGCCTCCCAAAAGTGAGCTGTGAGCTCACTCTGGATGGGGACCTGTAGGTAGTTCTGTGACTTCTAAGAGCAGATCTCACTCCTCACAGAAGGGTCTGAGTGTGGTTTTGTTGTCCTGCAAGCCAGCACTGAGCTCTGGGCTAAGTGGGACACAAATTTCCACCTAAAAGTGATGGGGTGTATGGGCTGCTGCTGGCTGGCCAGGGACAGGAGAGCTGTACCTGTCCATTGTTTGGAAGGCCGCAGAGCTGCTCCTGGTGCAGTAGCTGGAAGGCTGCAACAACAGGTCTGGGTCAGCCCAACAGGTGGCATCTGAACAGAGCAAGTGTATTGTGGGATGTGAGCATTCAGTGTTTGTGATTCCCTAGCACAGCTTTCCAGGCAGCTGAGGATGAGATGAGACCTGGATACATAGCAGCCTCCTGCGGTGTTGAATCCTTCATAGTTCCTGTACTTACTTTGCTCTTTCTGTTGAGAAGGGGAGGCATAAAGACAAAGGAAATGACCGGAGAGAGAAATTCCAGCAGATGGATTCACCAGAGAGGAAACGACTCAGATATGACCGGGACTCAGAAAGGTAATGGCGGTTGTGGTTAAATCTCTTTGGGGATGCTGATGCTGGGATGGGATATGTGCTGCTGGGAATTGTCCAGTGGGGTAGATCTGCAAAGTCACAGACAGACAGACTGAGACAGAATTCCTCAAATTGTGAGCCTGTTGCACTGCAGGATATCTCATAGAGGTCAGGAAAGGGCTGGTGTGTAAACAAGGGTTTAGGGCAGAGCAGAAAAAAGCGGCCTGGTGCTGGAGGGGTGAGATGAGGGTCTGAGTGTGTCTGGCTGGACACGGAGAGCAGAATGCAGCCTGTTCCCATCCACCTCGTCCTTAAGGCACTTGCTGCCCTCCTGTCCTGGCATCTAGCCATTGAAAGAAAGAGCAAAGCTGTGTTTCATCTGTTCCCTGACTCAGAGGAATGCTGGGAGCTGTTTCCATCTCGTTCAGAGTAGGTGGAGGAAGAAAGTGCGTGCTGTGTGGAGTTCTTGACAGGCCTGCTTGCTGTGAGCTCGCGTGTTCAGTGGGCTGAGGAATGGCCAGGCATGTGTTGAAGATAGAACTGGTTATGTGCCTGTGTTCTTCTGGCACAGCAACTCAGAAGGAGACCTTTCTTCTGTGTCTTGCAGTTTAAACATCCACATCCCTCTTCCTTTTGTTTTCCTGGAATAGCTGTAGATAAACTAAAACAGTTTGTATGCAGTGTCACCAGCAACCAAAAAGTAGAAATTGTCTGAAGGAAGAGTCTTTTATGCTGAGAGGTTTTCAAAACTGTGACTTTTGGTTAATGGTCTTAGATGAGTAATGAGGTGGGAGAAAGAGTGTCCGAATCAACTGCATCTGCTGAGCTCCATGAACCACAGCATTGTGAGAAAGGAAAGATCTAACAGAGCAGCAGGAATTAGATTTTGCTTTCTTGCTATTGCTAAGACTTTAATTAAGAAATACAAGCACAGAAGGCTCCTGGCTTGCTTACACTGTAAATATTTTGGAGTCTGAGCTCATTTCCTGTGCCCTGGTGTATTTCCCCCTGAGGCGGGACAAGAAATTTTGCAGTCAGAGGTGTGTGAGCCCTGCACACAGAATCCACTGTGGTGGTTTCCTTAGGTGGTGTGCTTCTGGCAAGAAACTTGGATATCCCTCATGAGAGGCTGAAATGTCAGTGAAGGTTCTATTAGCAGAACTAAAAATCCTTGGCATGTATTTGAAGCATTGCAAGACTGGACAATTGAGTCTGTTTCTTTTGCAGTGACTATGACCCAAAGCTTGACAGTAACAACAAAGGGAACCGAATGGTGCAGTCTCCAGGGTGGAAGAAGGGCTTTGGCCACAACCAGCAGGGCACAGCATCACCAATGGAGGTGAGTCTTCCCTGCCTTTCAAAGCACACCACTGTCCTGCAGCCCATAATGTTTCCCAGGACAGCTGGAGGGAGTTTAAGTCAGGATGCAAATCTCATCACCTGCTTGATGGAATAATATGTGTGCACTGATGAACTTTGCAGGCTGGGAGGGGCTGCAAGTATGTTGGCCATAGAACAAGGTTAGAATTTATATGGATCTGAAGGTGTTGAAAATAGAGTAACAGTGAGCAGGAAAGGTGTGAGCATCTCATTAGTACCTGCTCAAAGTCAGGCTGAGGTTTGAACAGGTTACCAGCTCGGTTCTCTGCAGCAACGTGAGCTGGGGAAAAAGGCAAACTTCCCCTGGGGAGGTGTGAGCATAGCCAAAGCCACAGGGCCCAAGATGCTCTTTGTCTGCTCTGCTTAGCACTTGTGAGGCTCTTGCTGTCATTGCAGTCTCTGGACATCAGAAGATAATACCAAGATATAGCATCTGACGAGGAGCAGAGGCCCATTGGCAAAGTATGTCAGGGTTAGGCAGGGTCAGGTAGGTCCTACCTTCTGTGACAGGCTGGTCTCTCAGTGGACCTTAATTTACTGCAGAGGGTTTATCAGAGAAGCAGCCTGGGGCAGGGTCTGCTCTGCCTTGCCCAGGGCCACGTGAGCAGTGCTGTGCTCTGGTGGCAGGTTTGTGGCTGGCCAGGTGCTGTGGTGTCCATGCTCTCTGCCGGGGACAGGCAGCTGGGAGCAGGGCTCACAGAATGACATTCAGCCTGCAGTCAAGCAGATCATTAAAGCAGATATTTGAGGCTTCATGACGCATGTTTGCTTGAGCTCGTATACATGAGGCAAGAGTCTCTCTTCAGTGCAGACAGCAGGAACTGGGCCCCAGCTGCTGCTCAGTCCTTGTGGTGAGGTCCCTGTGCCCATAAAACAGGCTTTGCTGAGAGCCAGCTCCAGCGCCGCACTCTCGGAGGTCTGAGCTCCTGTCAGGGCTCCCCATCTGGATGGGGAGCTGGTGGCAAAGCACAGCCCTCACACAGTTCATAGAAAGGCCAGGAGAGATGTGCTTGCCTTTCACTTCCAAGTCATGCTGGGCAAAGCCATGAGACCATCCCAGCCCCACACAACTCTGATCTCTTGGCCCAGCTGGTGAGATCTCTGGTACTCAGGTAGATTGGACTGAAAAGCCAGAGAAACTTCCAGCCTCGGGCCTGCTTTCCTGGGCTAACTCCAGGCAGGTATTGCTGAATAATGCAGGTGCTGGCTGCAAAAGCCAGGCCTTGAAAAGTGGTTGAAATTCCAAGCGAGGTACCAGTGCCCATGGGAGCTCTGTTAGAGAGAACGTCTGAGCATGTGCCAGTGCAGGTGAGCTGCAAACAGCTCCGCAGGAGCCCAGCTCTCACCAGTGCTTTCCTTTGCTCCCTTTCAATCCTTGGCTGCCAGTGCTGCCTCTTAGCTGCCCACCCTTGGCTGCCCACTCCTCCGTATGCTCCACCACAGCTGGTCCCTGGGCATTTGCTGGCTGCTTTTGTTGCCCACAAAGGGTCTAGTTCTTCCCAAACAGCTTTTGGAAGAACACAGAGCGCTTGCTCTTCTTCTGCTCATGGATCCACACGGGAGCAGTCAGCAGTCCTGAAGCAGCCCAAGGAAGCTTTTTATTTATGGGAGGAGAAATCATGAACACAAGCTGTGTCTGTTTGCAGGCAGAAAACAGGAGGAAGGGCCCTGGGCTGGGGGCCCCAGGGAAGCCCCCCAAGAGGCAGTCCAACGAGACCTACCGTGACGCCGTGCGGAGGGTCATGTTTGCCCGCTATAAGGAGCTTGAGTGAATGCTGGAAGAACCCCACATTTGTCTCTCTCCATCTCCGTCTCTTTCTCTCTGTGTCATGTTCTTTTGAAGGTTTGGTTTTTTTTTCCTGTTGTTTTTTGAATTGTTACAGGTTTTGCTGCTAGAGTTTTTTAAATAAAACTGAAAATTTGTCAGTGCTTGTCTTGTGGCTAAAATTGTGTGTTTTGAAAGCATGGTGCTTTGAAAGATTCCCATTGTGTTTTGCTCTCTGTTGATGTCACTAGGAGTTGCAGCTGTATCACTGGGACTGGGACGGGTTTGGTAGCTTGGAAACTCTACCAGTGGTGCCACTGTCCTGCAGCATGTTCCCTGTCATCTCAGGGACAGATACCCCTGGTGCCATGTACTCCTGGCTCAGGATGGGAGCTGAGAGCAGGAGGTGGCCCCAAGGCCTGGGAGGAATTCAGGAGCAGGAGTGATCTCTGTGGGATTCATCCTGGCAACTGATGAGGTCAATGGGGTTCAATTAATAGCAAGAGCTTAATGGCTGAAGGTGGCCTCAGTAGTTGTCTGAGCATCCCAGCCAGGGCAGAACATTCTACTTGGGGTGTAATAGATTTGGTGGCAGTGTTGTGGGAGAACCCTCGTGGGGATATAACCATGCTGGCCTAGGGTGTCAGTGGAACAGAGGAAAAGCCAACTCGGTGCTCCTGGCCTGTCCCAGGGAGGTGTGGAGGCAGCTCCTGGGCCCAAATTTGTAGTGGAGCAGTTTGACCAAAGCACAGGAGTTTATGTGTGTGAGCACAGCAGGGAGACAAGGGTGAGTGTTGCCTGCAGGGATAAGGATGATGCCAGTGACTGTGGCTGGTGGGAGTAGATCTCATACCTGATGAGGAGCTGGTATCCACCACCACCTTCCTGTTCACATGGCAGAGAGCAGGGCCTGACACTGCTTTCAAATACCCCAAAGAAAGGAAAACAGGAGATGTGGAAGCTGAAGACAGCAGGATTTGGAGGTGAAGAGCCACCTGCAAGAGCTGACAACTTCCAAAGGCAGCAGACATCATGTCCATGCTGTGTTTCCTTGTCTCTGGCACAGGCAGTGCCAGAGGAGCATGAGAGACTTGTTTGCAGTATTGTGGTCCCTGGTGCTGCACCCAGGAGTGGTGGAGGTGTGCATGGTGCTGGTGAGTACATGGGGATGAGGGCCTTCTGTCTTCCTGGGAGCCCCAGGCATGCAAGGGATGGGTGAGGAAGGTGATGGGCTCCTGAGAATGAGCTCCCATACACGGAGAGATGGTGGTGGCATAACAAGCTGGTGCTGAAAAGCCTGGAAATTACCCATGTACAAAGGGGGAAGAAGTATGGCTGTGATGGGACATCATTTTCAGGGAGAGAAGAGGGGAATGTGGGTGCAGATTAGCAGCTACTGCACAGGCTGTCCTGCACCTGGGTGTGTCGGGCACCTGGATGTGCCAAAAATGAGCACCCACAGAGCATCGTTCCCAAGACAACCAGAGAGAGCCTTTACAGCTGCCAAATGTGGGAACTCGTTAGCTGTCTTTGTTAATTTGCTAAGTGGGTACATGCATCTTAGTGAAAGCCTGTTAACGATGATAATACGTGATTAATTAGAAGATAATAAACCAGATAAATGTAAGAGCAGCTTCCCTTGGACAGATGGACCACACTAAATAATGTATGTTCCTTGGCTTAGTCGTGTGCTTGCTTCTAGTCTGTGATGTGCCTGTGTGAAAGGAGAGCTAACACAACACTTTCCTTGCAGGCCCATTGCCAGGGCTTAAGTCAGGAACAGAAGAGGAGCAGGAACAGACTGCTGTGAAAATGAGAAAAAAAATAATTAAAAATATCTACTTGCAGGATATGTCTGTCTCCAATAGAGAAAAATACTTTTTTTTTTTTCTGTGGTGGTAGATCTACCTCCAATTAGTTGTATTAATCATAGAAATACTTGGTGTGTTTGCTTCTACTATTTTGACCATTGTAGTAAATATTTATGGGAAATCAGGAATATTGTTTGTGTCGTAAGGGGTCAGAGCAACAGTGGGATTTCTGGGGATGTGCCACGTGTGGCTTGGGAGCACCTGAACTGTAGGAAGCATCCTGGTGCCAGCCCATGGAAAATCAAGGTATCCTCCCCTAGATAGATGCTGACTTAATGCCTCGAAATTCCATTTCCCCAAGGTAACCCAGAGTGAGCTCCTGTGTATTCCCTTGAAGATGTGTGTGCATAGACTGTCCATACATTTCTCCACAGGCATGGCATCTACCCATGCTGTGCATCTATAGGGGGATATCCAGGATTAGGGGACATGGAGCCCTCCACTGGGGCTGGGTTGAGGTGACTGGAATGAGGTTTTTCCTTAACTGGAACAGACAAATAGAGTGAGAAGCTAAAAGCATTACAAAGAAGCACCAAATCAGAAAACATCATATTTTCTTGGGAAAACAGCAGCATAGTTGGTGATGCAGAAACTCCAACTATTTATCCTTGGTGCAGTGGTTTTGACGTCTTTAATATTTTTTAAAGGATGGTGACCCAAAGCTGTAGCTGAATTGTAACTACCTTTACATCTTATAACTATTTTGCTTTTATTTCAGAGATTACTCACCACTATGCTGCTGTGGCTGTGTTCAGCACATTGCCTTGTGTGCCATCCTGTGGTGATGGATATGCCTCAAGTTACAATTTATTTTTATTTTTGGAAGGTCCTAATAAGAGAATTGGAACAACTCACAGGGTGAGTCCTGTGATCAGTTGCTTGGCATGCAGATGTTACACACAGGAGAAGGACTGGGGTGACCCATAACCAGCTCTAAGGTTGGGATGAATGGAACTGTGTGTACAAAAAGCCTAGGGAGAAAAGGCAGAACAAGGGGGTTAAAGGGATTATTTAATTTAAAAGAAACAGGCAACAAGAGCCTTGGACTGAGAGTGAAACCAAAGGGGAAGTTAAATCCATTTAGAGGGTTGGAGGCGCTGCTGCCTGGACCCCTCCCCAAGGGAGTGTTGATCTCTGAGCTCTGTCAGTCACACAGGCTGGTGTGCAGGAGGCTGCTTCAGACATCTGAGAGGTTCTGGAGGAAGACCTTCTTTTTTCCCACCCTTTCCCAATGTAAAGCAAGTAAATAGTCTTAGATTTCCAGTATTTATTCATATTAATATTGATACAGCAGTTACTCAGGCCCTTTTCAGTGAAACATATTTATGTAAAGAGCTGGAGTCATTCTTTGTAAATAGAAAAGAACAGTAAGTTAGGCTGAGGGAAGTGTTTGT
Source organism: Rhabdornis inornatus (assembly GCA_013397075.1). Classification (NCBI taxonomy): domain Eukaryota; kingdom Metazoa; phylum Chordata; class Aves; order Passeriformes; family Rhabdornithidae; genus Rhabdornis; species Rhabdornis inornatus. The sequence goes on from VWZS01004220.1 coordinate 601,914, forward strand.
AAAAGGGAAGGAGAGAGAAGCCAGGGAATGCACTTCCCTCTGCAGCAGTGACCTGCATCAGGGAGAGAAGGGCTGCTGGAAGGAAAACCAGGCTGGGGGTTGCCCCTCAGATACCAGATGAATATGATGAACAATTTTGCTCATTTCGTGTTTTAAGACTCAAGGAACAGGAGTTCAGAGGAGGTTGCTGCTCAAATCGTGCACCCATTTTAATGTAGGTTCTCCATTTCCTTATTTATCCATATCCATACAAAGACCATTCTGTTCTTTTTTCCTGTACTGAGGATGTTAATGCTTTCAAACGTCACCAAGTATAATCTTTGTGAAGCTGCACTTTAATGGACTTCCTTTTGGTAGCACAAAGGTTCAAAGGAAGATGAATGACACTACAGTCAGTCACACAGTGCCCAGAATAGCTAAAATAAGCATGGACACATGCCCTTGTCCAAGCCTCGTGTGGATTTTTCTTGCCAGCACAATTTGAAGGGGTTGTGGTCTGGTCAAACTACTGCTGGTAGGTGTGTGAGTCTGTGTATGTACTGCTGTGCCCTTTTTACAGCCTGGGGGAGGCCAGTCCTGTCCAGCTGTTAAAGTGCACCTCTCTCCCTGTGGAGGGCTTGGGAGTGCTGCAAGGAAGCTGGGAATGTGTGCATTGACCCCCAGGGACAGAGTCCCCTGTCCTACACAATGGAAGGATGGGCTGGTCCAGAAAAGGCAGAGTGCTGGATAACAGCTTGGAGCTCACCCCTGGAGCTGCCCCAGCCATCACCCCACTGCTGCTGCTGCTGCAGACATCAGATGGGCATGTCCCATCCCAGCACATCCCTCTGCTCACCTGCAGCAGGATTTCATACTGTCCCTGCTGGGCTCCATCACCAGGGAAGGAGAGGATCAGCCTGAGGAGCTGGAGCACCTCTATTGGGGTGGTTTGGACTCCTGTTAAGGAGGGGCAGCAGGATCAGGGTCACCCAAAGCTGCTCCTGCCCAAGGTCCATCCATGAGATGGGGCTGCCCACCCCAACCTGAAGTGTGGCCAGGAGAGAAGGCTGGACCTGCAGCACGGCTTGGGAGAGTGCTCACAGCACTGATCTAGCCTTAAATGGAATCCCCAGCCCAGTGGGCAGCAGATGGATGGATGGGCCCTCACCTGAGGCCACTTAGTGTCCTCAGGTAACTCCCTTGGGTCCTTCTATTTCTGGGGCAGAGGAGAGGGGTCAAGCAGCTCCCTTGCAAAGACAGGGAAGTCTCTTTTCCCCCGAAGTTCTGTTGGGCTGTGCCTAATTCATTAATTTGGCTCTGGGGTGCACTTCTGAAATCCATCTCACAACTTCCTCCACTTTTGGATTGTGTCCTGGAGCAGCTCAGGAGAGGTCTGGCTTGGGCCAGTATCAACCAGATTCCTTTCAGATGAAACCAAACCCAATATGCTCCAGGAATGCACCTCATGCTCCCCAGCCACTGATGGGCGTTCAGGCTGCAGGATCAGCCCAGAGCCTGTCTGGAGCTAAAAAACACCTTGTAAATCACATAATCATTTTGATTGGAAAAGACCTCTAGGATCACTGAGCCCAGCTGTTAACGCTGCCAAGCCTACCACTAAACCATTTCCCCAAGTGCCACTTCTACATTATTTTTAAATCCCTCCAGGGATGGTGATTCCACCACTTCCCTGGAGAGCCTGTTCCAATGCCTGACAATCCTTTCAGTGAAGAAATTTTTCCTCATATCCCATCTAAACCTTCTCTGGCAAAACTTGAGGCCATTTCCTCTTGTCCTGCCTGTCCTCTTGTCCTGATTAAATCACAACACATTTGTTGCCAGAGGGAAGAGCCTGAAACACTCACCCCCAGCTCCAACCTGCTGCAAGGGAGTTGTAGGGAGCAGTAAGGACTCTTTGTACCCCCTTTTCTCCAGGCTGAGCCGCCCCAGTTCCTCCAACCCTTCTCATCAGGCTGTGATCCCAGCTACATTGGGGAGTGATCCATGTCTCTGGACATTCTCAGCACCTCAATGTCCTTCTTGTAGTGAGGGGCCCAAAACTGAACACAGGATTCGAGGGGAAATATAGTTAATACATCACTGGGTATCTGTGTCTGCTCCTGCTGCACCATGCTTGTGCTTTGGATCCCAAATGCTCCCAGATTTGCCTTTCCATCACATTTTGCTCTGGAGTTGCTCGTGGACCAGAGCTTTCCTTTCAAACCCTGCTGCCTGTGACCACGAGCCTCTCTCATCCACCTCGACCTGCAGGGATGGAAGTTCCCGGCAAAAGACGAATATTTCCCTGTGTCTCCATGGAATCCCGGCAGCTCCGGCCACACCAGTCCCGCACCGCTAGATGGCAATTGCGGTGTGCGCATGGAGGGGACGGTCCGGACGGAGGATTCCCGGGGCTGGCTGTGAATGAGGGGCTGCCCCCGGCTGTCCCCCCACCTCCGGCTCCTCCTGCCGCCTCCAGGTGCTCTGCTTTCCCTGGGAGAAGGCGCTGGAGCCGCTGGGCTGGCGGCAGGGTGGGATCGCCGCCGGGATCCCGCTGCCCGGTGAGTAATGAGAAATGGCTTTAATTGTTCCTAAGTTTGGGCTGCCCCGCTTCGCTCCCAGTGAGAGCTGGCTGGCATCGCATTCCCAGTGGGAGCAGCTCAGCCCGGGGGGCTAAGCTGGGTTTAATCAGTCCTGAGCTCTCTGCTTTCGCTGTCAGCTTCGTTCTGCTCTGCAGCTTCGTGCAGAGTAACTCGTGTCTGTCTTATCCCAGCCCCTGCGGAGAGAGCAGAGCTCACTCTGCCGCTCTGTTTGCCCCAGCATGCCGTGAAAAGTTCTACTGATCTTTACAGAATCATGGAATGGTTTGAGTAGGAAGGGACCCTAAAGATTACCTTATTCCGATCCCCTGCCACCATCTTCTATGTTTGTGTTGTATCTGTTAATGCTGTAACTTGGGCCCCAGGAGGTTTTGTGCTTTTTTTTAGTGTGCTGAAGCTCTTTCCAGAGCTGTTTTTTCTAGGGTTTCTCGGCTTCAATGCTCTACTTTGCTGCTGAGGTTTAACAGCCCAAAAACCCACACTGGGCTAATTGTCACTCGCCCATGCTGGGGGCTTTGCCACTGCTCGGAGATAACTTGGTCAGATTTCTCCTTCCTCAACAGATAAAAATCAATCATTTGTCTCCAAAACAGTTGTGACATTCTTGATCTAAGGAGAAAAAAAAACCAGCCTCCCTGATCAGTGAGGGAATTGTCCTCTGCTTGGGCTTTATAAAATATGTTGGGACAGGGAAATTGTGTTTCTTCAACCCCGTCTGCAATGCCTCAGCTCTCAGAAACTCAGGTCAAATGATACAGCAGGCAGAAAAGAAACAGAGCCTGAGAAATGCTAAATGCTCTCCAAAGGAGTCCCTTAAGTAATGATCCTTCTGCTTGGAAGCATCACAGATTTTGGGTATGGATGACCAGGAGTCGGGAGCCTTGCAGTGTCAGGAGAGTGATGGGTGGGTGTGGGGGGCTGATACTCAGGCTGAGGGAGGAAGGAGAAGGTGAATGCTTGCTTATGTCCAAAAAAAAACAAAACAAAACACCTAAAGAACCTAAATTTTAAAAAAAGGGTTCTTTCTTTCTTTCTTTCTTTCTCTTTCTTTACTTCTTTTTCTCTTTCTTTCTTTCTCTTTCTTTCTTTTTCTTTCTTTCTTTCTCTTTCTTTACTTCTTTTTCTCTTTCTCTTTCTTTCTTTCTTTCTTTCTTTCTTTCTTTCTTTCTTTCTTTCTTTCTTTCTTTCTTTCTTTTTCTCTTTCTTTCTTTCTCTTTCTTTCTTTCTCTTTCTTTCTTTCTCTTTCTTTCTTTCTTTCTTTCTTTCTTTCTCTTTCTTTCTCTCTCTTTCTCTCTCTTTCTCTCTTTCTCTTTCTCTCTCTCTCTTTTTCTTTCTCTCTCTGTCTCTTTCTTTCTTTCTCTTTTTCTCTCTTTCTCTCTCTCTTTCCTTGAAATAAGACCATCATTGGCATGAATCACAGCTTCTGAGTGTGTGGCAGCCCCAGAAGGCAGCCAGGCCATGGGATGCACTGCCCGCTGGCAATCAGCTGAGCCTGCCCTTAGTTAAGAAGTTTATTGCCTTTAAAGACCCACTGCATTGATCCAGCTGCTGAGCACTGTCAGGAAAATACTGCTAAACTGGAAAGCAGCAGTTTTTTCTGCAGCCGTGTGCCCAAGGGAAGGGGGAAGTGCTGCAGGAGATCTGGTGCCGCACACATGCCGGCCATGCGCGCCATGCACGAGCCATGGGGAGCTTTCTTTTGGCCAAGTGGAGCGTGTCCCAGCCTTCTGCCAGCCGCTGCTTGCTCAACCTTCAAAGGGAGGGGTCAGGCAGCCCTGAAGGGTCACTGGCTCGACACGATGGGCTGCTGGAACAGACAGATTAATCCTGCTCAGTTAACAGCATTGAAAGTGACAGAGACACAAACACCCCGCTGATTAATGAGCTGGGGATGGGGAAGTCAATCTGAAAGCCAGGGCAGAGATATCAACCCTATAAGAAATATGGGAAGAATTCACCCCTAATCTAATCTCACTGAATTCCACAAGCGTGTAAGACAGGGATCATTTGCTGCAGTTCCTTAGGCTGAGAATTAAACAGGAAACCCCCAAGGATGTGAGATGTTCTCCCAAATACCATCGTGCCTGTGCACAGAGGCTGGAGGGCGGCTGCCATGGTCTGAGCCATCTCATCTGGCTGGACGAGAGGTGATGCTCAGGCTGTGGTGCTGCCAGCAGCAGCATCCAGCAGCACCCAGCTCCAGGACAGGGAGCTGGAGCCAAGTCTGGGGTCCTTGGCACTCTTGCTCTTTGCCAAACCCAGCCCAAGCTGGCAGGGCTGGCAGAGGTTCCAGATGGGAGTTCTGCTGCCTTGCTCTCTGCAGTGTTCTTGTGACACCCTCTCAGAGGCTGTTTACAGCAAGCATGAAAATTTATTGTAAATTTTGGCTCCCAGACTCTTGGAGCTGCTTCCTCCTCCAAGTTTGGTCTCTCCCCACTCCATCTGGAATTACAGTGAGAGGTGGTTCAGAGAGCACAGGACAATTAGATCCTTACAGGCACTCACTCACATGGTTACAAACCTGCAGAGACACAGAGATCAGTCAGCTGAGTCACCTCCTGCCCTGGGGGGCAGCCAGGAATGGCTTTTGGATGGGGAATAGGGGGACACACCCAGCCTCACCTGCCCTTTTTGAGGAGCCCTCCATTTGGAGGAGGTCAGATCAGGGGATCTTGTTCCCTACCGCTTGGAGCAGGGAGCAAAGAGGGGAGTGGGAACAGGGAGGGAGGATGAAAACAGTGGTGTTATCTGCCCTGGCTGGGTCTCCATCTTTGATCCTCTCTGGTCTTTGCAGCCACCTGACACCTCCCTGTTCCTGTCCTGCTCACAGGAGCTGGCTGAACCTTCTCCAGCACCTGGGGAATCTGAAGCACAGGATGGTGAAATGACCTGTGTAAGTGAAAGGGCTGTACTCACGGCACAGAGACCCTAGTCATTCTCCCTTCCTAAAGACTAGATTATCCTGAATCACAGCCATAACCCCCCAGCATCTCCTTGCTGGTACATGCTGTGAATGACAGAGGTTCCACGGTACCCAGAAGGGAACACTCTATACTCCTGGCAGAGATAAGCCTTTATTATTCCCCAGTGTGGTCACTGTAGGATATTTGGGCTCTGCCACCTCCATTCCATGTACCCCTGATCTCCCCCTGGCTCCACTGTACCTGCAGGCATGCCATAGGTGTGCTCCAGACCAGCACAACCCCTCTCCACTGCCAGCATGACATGGCATGGAGCACAACTATTGCCAGCATCAGCTCATGTTGACCTGGGAGCCTGCCCAGGATCTGGTTTCCCTGGAAGGACACTGTTCACAAGCACTCAGCTGTGTGGGGTTATTGTTCTGCTCTCGTGTGCTGGCCAGCTGCCATTTATTGTGTGCAGGAACTCCTCTGCTTCTCCCACCATCGGTCCAGGTTTATTTCCCCCTTTCCTAGGAGGAGACCACTGATGTCAGCTAACTTGGCCTGAGCTGTTTGTAGTGTGAAAAGGAAAACAAGAGCTTTCAGTTTCAATCCGTGCCTTGCTTGTCCTCGCAGGGGAGAGCTGGTGCACACACGGGTGTGCTCTGGTGACAGCTCTGCCACCATGTGCCAAAGCCACGTGCAGGGAGTCAGGCTCAGTGCTGAGCTGCTCTCTGGGGGAAGAGGAGACACTTGAGGTCAATCCCTGCCCTGCTGTGCTTCACACTTGGCCATGAGCAGGTCACTGAGTCCATGTGTGCCTCAACTCCACGCTAATGACAGCCACGGTGGCCTTCCACGGTGGAACCCTGTGCAGATGAGTACGTGGGGGTAGAGAGGCCTTCACATGAGCAGGGATTGAGCAGGAGGAAGGATGTGCTATGTGCTGCTGTCTGCTTCTGACCCTCTGGAGACACAGGAGCCATGCTGGGAGGGTGTACCCTCACTTGTGTCCATGCTCTGGGCTGGCTTCTCCCTGTGTTTGCAGGGCAGGGAAATGACAGAAAGAGGGGAGCTCTGTGCTGTGGAGTGTCCTGCTGTGGCTGCCCTGGTTCCCCACCCAACGCTGTGACAGCCTGACCTGTCCCAGCCCCTCGCAGCCTCCGCTGCACCTTCAGCTCTTCCTGGAGCCGACCTAGCTCTCCTGGCAAGAGAGGCCGAGCAGCTGCAGGGGTGAACAGCCCGGCGTCCATCCCAGCATCTCTGCTGCTCGCTGATCCTGGGAAATACCCGCCACAGAAGCCGCAGCCTAGGTGCAGGCAGCTCCCCAGGCCGCTGCCGGGATGCTGGCTGGGATGTCGGGGCTGCCGGTGCCTGGGGAGCCCGGCAGAGCCTGTCCCTGTCCCTGTCCCGGGACAGCGTGCGGAGCCGGGGCAGCCCGGCGGGAGCTGCCGGGGCTCTGCAGGGCTCCAAGGCTTGGGAGACAGAGACCTTACTGTAATTCCCGAGAAGCCCAGCCAAGAGGCTGTGAGAAGAAGCAGATAACAGGTCAGACACCCTCCATCCTCATTAAAATACTTTCTCCGGCGGAGCCCCCCACGCCTGCCCAGCCTGTTCCAATTAGCGCAGCGGCTGGGAGCGCCGGGAGCAGGGCTCCCGCTGATGAAAAGAAAACACTGCAGAGCTTTCAAGTGTCGGGAGAGACTGGTGGCCCCAGCTGTGGCAGCCAGTGGCCCCGGGAGTGCCACCAGCAGCCGTGTCGCTGGCTGGCGGTGGTGAAGTGGCTCATGGGCCGGGTCACTGAGCAGCAGAGCAGGTGTTTCATGGCCAGCTCCTGCCTGGGATGGGGAGATGTGGCAAAAATAAAAGCTCTCTGAGAGGTGCTGAGCAACCCTGTCCAATAGGCTTGGAGGTGGGAAGCAATAATCCCAATGTGAATGAAGAAAATCAGTGTTGCAGATCCTGTGGGCTTGCTGCAGAAAGCCTTGGCAGCTTCAGGAAGCAATCAGCACTGTCTTGGGAGTGCTGGGAAAGGCTGGAGCCTGCCCAGGGAACAGGAATTCTTTTCCCATGGCTAGCACTCCCTGAAGACACCCCTGGAGATGGAGCTGTCCCTCCCAGCCCTTGGGTCTCTGCTGGAATGCTTTGTAGGGGTCCCAGCAGGACCCCAGCCAAACCCACCACCTCTTTTCCAGAGGCCACCAAAGGAGCAGCAGCCCGTGACACTGGGCTCCAGCTGGTGACCCAGGGCTGGGGAACTCTGTACTGGAATCCCCAGGTGTCAGTCCTGCTCCCAGCAGAGGCTTTATAGCCAGTCCATGGCAAGGAGCTCAGGCAAACCTGCCCCTTGCTGGAGTCTGTGCTGATTCCTGGCCTTGGAGACCCTGCCAGGTTTTGGCACATGTGGGATTCACCCAGGCTGAGCCTGGAAAATCTGAAGCCCAGAGAACAGCTCCTGTGTGGGGCAGGGCTCTCCAGGGCTGTCCTGAGTGTCAGGCCATGTGGCAGACAGGTGACAAGAGTGGGTTTCAGCACTGGAGTATAAATGGCTCTGAGGAATTCAGTGCTGCCTCTGGGGACCCCCAAGGCTTTGGGGACCTGGCCTGGCATCTCAGCAGGCAGTACACAGCCTCTTCTCTGCCTTATTTGGGTACTTTCACACAGCATTAAAGCATGGCAAACCCCTTCCAATCATGAAGTGTCTCTTCTGAGGAGACACTGCAGGAGCTGGGCCTGTTTAGTCTAGGGAAGAGAAGACTGAGAGGGAATCTCATTAATGTGTATAAATATCTCAAAGGTGGGTGCCAAGAATATGGTGCCAGACTCCCTTCAGTGGTGCTCAGCAGCAGGAAGAGAAGTAATGGTCATGAAGCAAAACACAAGAAATTTCACCTCAACATGGGGATACTTCTTTACATTGAGGGTAGCAGAGTACTGGAACAGCTTCCCAGGGGTGTTGTGGAGTTTCCCTCTCCGGAGACATTACAAACTCACCTGGACTCATTCCTGTGTAAGCTGGTCCACGTGGCCCTGCCTTGACAGGGGGGTGGACTGGATGATCTTCAGAGGTTCCTTCCAACCCCAACAATTCTGTTATTCTGTGAAAGAAATTTAAGCTTCTCAAGTGCGCTAGAAGGCAAATTGGGAATTTACTATGCCAAGTCAGCCCAGAGTTTAATACATCAAGTTAACCCACACTTGTCCCACCTCTGCTTTGTCCATGGAGAAGCCCAATCCTCTATGAATTTGTCGCTTCCCACTGGTGTCCCAGTGTGGTTTGCCCACTGCAGGAGCCCTGGGGTGAGCAACAGGACTGTGGCACTGCTCTGTGCTGGAAGCTGCCTGTGCTCTGGCAGCATTTTAGGTGAGAGCAGACCTGCAAGGTGCAATAAATGCCGTGTCTCCATTCAGCTTTCTCTGCACATTGGACTTGCTGCCTCCCTGGGGCTGGGTGCCCTTGGGGTAAACTAGGAGGACGAACAGTGGAGGTCTCGTTTCAAGCAGCACGTTCAGGAACACCTAGAAATCCTGCAGGGGCTGATCCAGCCCTTCACTGTGCCCTGAGACAAGCCCACTGCTGGCCACCTTCCCAGCCAGATGCCCAAGAGCCAGACCAGGTCAGGCTTCACCTCTCAGTAGCAAGGGAAAGGTAGGGACTGAGCCAGCAGCCTCTCAAGAAAGGGATTAGCACAATGTTAAGGGAAGCCAGCTCCTTATCCCTTCATAAACAGTTATTAATACCCTGGCCAGCCTCAGGCTTGGCAATTCCCCATTTGCTTTCAGAGGATGTGGTCCCAGCTGGAGCGTGCCTGAAGCTACTGTAACTCCAGGGAGACAAACTCTGTCAGAGATGCTGTGCTTTTGCTCTGAGGTGTCTCCACAGGCAGTGAGGTCCCTCTGACATTACCCAAGACCCCAGGGCAATCCCTGCCCCACTGCCATTGTCACCCAGCACCCACGAGTGAGGAGCCCCATGCCTGGCAGGGGTGACATCCCGAGGCCCTGCAGTGTGCCAGGAGCAGCTGGGCATCTTCATCCCCACCCGTGGGGTTTGGCACAGTCCAGCAGTGCTGTCTGGAAAGGAAGGGTGGTCTGGGGCTAACTGCAGCCAAGGGACTTCAACCTCAGGAGGTGGCAGTGGGGGACATGTCCCGGCTGGACGGTGTCCTGCTGGCTGTGTGATGGCTGTGTGAGCCTGGAGCAGCGCCAGCCCAACATTCCCTTCATGCAACCCCTCCAAAAATCTGCTCCCCTAGGTCTCTGTGGATCTGTGTGGGCACGTGTGACCTTGTTACCGAAGGTTTCACTGGGACCCCAGCGCTCCACAGGGCACACCGTGGTGCCCCAACGCCGCCCAAGCTCTGGCACTCGGTTTTGCGGTCCCAGCTTGGATGTCACGGAGCAGGACAGGCACGTCCTCCTCCCACAAATCACTCAGCACCGCAGGCTCCCTCGGGGATTGGCTCTGCCCCAGCCTGGCAGCTCAGGGGGAAGGCAGGGAGGGCTCACCCTTTTGCCTTTGTCCTTCCACTGGAGAAAGTCGACAGCTGCCTCTCCCTGCAGCTGCCAGGGTATCCATCATCCCGGGACGGAGAGGGACAGCCACAGCCCTGGGCTGAGCAGGGAGGGCTCTGCTCCTGCCCCGCAGGGAGGGGGCAGGCAGTGATTTAGGAAGCGGGACAGCTGCGGGCAGGGTGCTGGCCAAGGCACAGAGCATCCTGCTCCCCTCACACGTGGCTCCGCATTCCCAGGGCACGGAGCATGCGGCAGCACCCGGCTGTGTGCGCAGGATGGGCACGGGGCTGAGCCCACCGCACCTCCTGCCCCGGCTTTGCCCCTCAGTTTCCTTGCCAGGGTGTGACTACTTTGTCCCAGCTCCCAAAAGTGGCACAGAGGGTTTATGACACCAGGGTTTATGCTGAGAGAGGCAGGACAGACTCAGGAGCGTGGGGCAGGTCTGGGAGGCAGGGCTTGGGTGCTTGGGAACCTTGGGAAGCACCAGCCCCGTGGAGGGGGTCTTGGTTCGCTGAGGCTCCCCTGTCACTGCGAGTTCTGTGCCCTGGTGGGGATGATCCCTATGGATGGATGCTGGCAAGGGGTGCAGCGCCTCTCCTCCCCCCGCTCCTCTCCCCTGAGGTCCCCCAGCTGTTGGGGACCAGCATTTCGCCTCCTGCCCTGCCCTGCCAGCCCTGCCGTGTAACTGGAGAAGGCAGCAGGCTGTCAATGCGCCTGGGGATTATCTGGGATACAATCGGGGCTGTGGATTCAGCGGAGCACATGGCAGCACTGCCGCTGCTGTTCGTGCTGCGGGATCGCTGCGGAGCCGAGTTCAGCACGCTCTTCCCTCTGGGAGACAATCTACAGCCTGATAAACCCACTGCCAGGGCCCTTCCCCCTCTGGAATTTGGGCTGGTTTAAACTATTCACGGCATTGCAACACAAAGGAGTTGTCAGGAGGAAATTGGTGCTTTCATGGATAAATGATTCCCTCCCGTACCCACGTCTCAAACAGAAGGGATTTGTATTTTCTCTGGACTGCTCATTCTCTGGCAAGGCTTTCCAGGGGATTTTGTGTGGCACCCCAGAACCTCAGACCTGCTGGACTTCTGTTCTGTGGAGAACTCAATGCAACCTTACAGTAATTAAGTGGGAGCTTATAAAAATGAGGGAGAGTGACTCTACACAGGCAGATAGTGATAGGACAAGGAGGAAATGGTTTTCAACTAAAAAAGCAGAGATTTAGATTAGATGTTAAGAAAAATTATTTACTGTGAAGGTGGTGAGGCCCTGGCACAGGCTGCCCAGAGAAGTGGTGGATGCCCCAGTCCTGGAAGTGTTCACAGCCAGGTTGGATGGGCTCTGAGCAACCTGACCCAGTGGGTGGCATCCTTGCCTGTGATCATCTGGAACCAGATGATCTTTGAGGTCCCTTCCAACCCAAACCATTCTGTGATTCTGTCACTTTTGCAGATCTCCAGTAGAAGGGGAAGGAGGGAGGAGGGGAGGGAGGGAGGGAGGGAGGGCACAGGGAAGCTGCTGGGACCAGGGCACCTGGTGGACTGCTGGCATTCTCAGCCCAGCACCGTGGTGCCACCTATGCCTGGCCCTCCTGGTGACTGCCAGCCCCCCAAAACAAGGATGCCATCCCCCAAGTCCTCCCCTGCAGTCCTGTGCTGCCTGGAGTATGAAATGCTAACCCTTCACCTCCCCTTCTCTCGGCAGCCCACCCTCATCAGCACTTCCCTCTCCAAACTGAGATGGAAAGAGTTGCAGCTCTGGACAGTTGATTATTTAAAGCTGTTGGGAGTGTTTAATTTAACCCTGGATTCACCACTGCCAGCTTGTTTCCATCCACCAGGCACCGAGCTCCCCCTCTCTGTGTAAACTCTGCCGAGCTCCTCACCTCCTGCAGATGTTTCCCTCTTTGGCACAGTGAGGGATGTCCTTGTGCCAGGGGCTGTTGGCACAGGTGGCTCAGAGGGCTGTGCCAGGATTTTAGCTGGGTGTCAGGACATGGATGTGCCTTACCACTGCCTGGGCACGATGGGAGGGAGTCCCTAAATATTCATGAAAGGATGACACACATGGGAAGTGTTTCTTACTGGGGGTTATCCTCTGGCAGTTTTTTCTTTGTCTTCTGCAAACCCCTCACTTTTCTACGCCTGTGCCCAGCTCTGCCAGGGCTCTGGGACCCTCCTGGGATGGTTCTGGCTCCTGCTGCCATCAGCCCTGCTTTTTGCATTCCCAGGGCAGGAATGGTATAACTGAGCTGCACACAGGAATGCATGCCTGTCCCTAAAGTTCACCATGCATGAAGGTGTCCTGAGGCAGGAGCTGTGCTCTGCATGCCATCTGGAGAATCCCAGCCTGCCCTGGCATCCCCTGGGTCGTGAAATATTCCTCCAAGTCTGCCTTAGCCCAAAGTTAAGCCTAGCACAAACCCAGCTCCATTTATAGAAACCTTCAATTAGAGGACAGCATTTTCCCAAGTCCTGCAGCAACACAACACACTTTGGCAAGGGAAAAAAACAAATCCCTGTCAAATCCATCCCAGTCCCGTCCTTGTGATGACCCTTGGGACAGCAGTGCTCACTCAGGGCATGGCTGTGAGTCCACAGGATGACTCTGAGAGAGCACTGCATGTGCTGAGCAAAGGAAGAGCTGAGATGCAGCTTGTCATTGCTGCCTGCTGGGAGGTGTTTGAGGGAGCAAGGGCAGCAATGCCTGTGAATCCCCATGTGGCTGATGGGCTCCTGACAGAGAACCCCACCTCTCCACCATCCAGGAGCAGTTTGAACCTGGCTAAACCCATCATGCTTATGGGGTGTTTTTTTTTTACCTTCCCCAGGCAATGGTTGATGTGTGGAAAAGTGCCCAGGAAGGGCTGGGTAGGTGGAGAGAGCAGTCCCTAACTAAAGAGAGAGCACAGCAGAGCCACCACCCTGAGGTCACATCCATGTCCCAGGTCTCCTGGTACAGGGGAAGGATCTGGAGCAGCAGCGGGTTGTGACCAGTCACACTGACCAGAGGGAGAGCCAGGCAGTAGTGAAGGCAGGGAAGGGGCAAGAAAGGAGCTGCACCCCAGGCTGAGGGGCTGCACCCCAGCCCAACCACAGTCTGCTGCTGGAAGGGACAGAAAGCCCAACTCCACCAGCCCAAAACCTCCTCCCTAGCCAGAACAGAGCTTCTAGCTGGAAAGGCTTGGCTCCACTATCCCTCCCACAGCCCATTGCTGGGATGGCAGGAATCCCCTGTCCCTTGTGCCAAGAGCCTCTGGCCAGGGATGAGCCAAAAAGCTCATTTGAAACCTTTCAGTCATGGGACTGGAAGAAGTTAATATGCAGAAAGATGGGGAGTTAGTCAGAGCTGCCATGTGGGGACCAGGTTTTTTATTAAACGGAGAAAAAGCATCTAAGTAGCCTGTATTATCTGGTTAGAGCTGGCAGGCCAGCCCTGCTCCTGGCAGGGTCAGTGAGAGCTGCTGTGCAAGGCTGTGAATCCTCATACACCTCCAAAGGGGGGCTATGTGTTAAAGAGACCTTCCAATCCACAGTACCCTGGAGCCAGTGGGTGCTGGTGGCCTCAGAGAGCTCTGTGGTGACCAGGAATTTGTACAGATCCAGAGATGTGTCATGCACACACAGAGCCACAGATATTAGGGGATCACAGAAATGGCATTTATGAATGGTACTCTACAACATGAATTCCCCTTTCAGAGAAAGGGATGAGATTTAAGCCCAAGCTGAGAACAGATGAATATTAGGGATCCTTCACCAGGCTCTGCCAAGCTTTGGGGTATGAGCAGACACTGAGCAGAGGATGCCCAAGCTCTGAGAGCCCACTGGAGGGTGTACTGCTCCCCTCATGTCAGCCACCTCCAGGATGCCCAAATCCCAGTGCTCCCAGGTACCACATGATGTGGGCACGCTGGAATCTCCCCATACACCTCCCCATAGCAGGCTGGAATAGCTGGCCTGAGAACTCCCTGGACATGGAATGTGCTGGAGCTTCCAAGGGGATGGAAGACAAGAGGGTGTCCCAGCCACAGCTGCCCTCCCAGTGCCCACACTGGTTCCATGAGCACAGCTTCAGCCTTCCCCCTTCTCTGCTTGCAGCTGGCGTTGGAGGCGGCATCTCAGCGCTGGACCATGGTGCTGTGAGGGTGAGCAGACCCTGCCACTGCCCTGTGCCAGCATGTGGGCTGCCCCTGGCCACTGCCTGCCCCTGGCCACACTCCTGCTCTGCCTCCTCCTGCAGCAGCTGGGCAGCAGCAGAGCATGGAAGCAGCACGCTCCACGCCTTCGCCTCACCTACAAAGGTAAGGGGTTCCTCGGGGTCTGCACCTGCCTGGGAGGGCTGGGGGAGCATCCTGCAGGGAGCAAAAGGGTCGTCAGGGCTTGGGGAGACAGGCAGCCCTGTGGCTGTGGCTGTAACCTCTCCACACTCTGGGCCCTCAGGATGTTTCAGGGGTGCAGCTCCAAGCACAAGCCCTGAGGATGCCACACCAGTGCTGCTGCCATTGGAAAAAGGGTGCTGGACAGAGAATGCCCTGCCCTGATCCAGCAGAACACTGGGCTCACAGGGGATGTGTCCTTCTGCTCAGATTCACTGTGGACCTCTCTTGGTGTGTCCTGGTCTGGGGCAGAACTGGGTACCACTGGGAATGTCCCCTGCCTTCAGCTCAAAGGGACGCTGAGCCCTAGGACAGTCTCACCAGCCTCTTCCTCTGCCTCCCATCAGCACAGTCCTACCCCAGCTCAGCCCTTCCACTTTTGACCCTCCTCTTCTGCTTGGAGAGACTGATTCCCTGAGCAGATCCCTGCTGCACTTCTCCCTTCCTCCCTGCATCTGTCTCTGTTTAGATGATGAGTTCTTCGGGAGAGACACAGTTTGCTCCTCTCAAGCCTGATGCAGAGGGGGGACTGCTCTGGTGACCTGAAGATGCAGCAAGGGCAGGCTGACAGGTAGCACAAAACGCAGCCCAGAGAAATGTGGAAAGGGAGTACCTAGAAAACGTCTAGAGGGGAATGGCCTGAGCAGCTTAGAACAGAACCCTGCCAGCCTGGCAGCTTCTCAGCCTGCCATGAACCTGCAGCATGGATGTGGCCAATTCAGCTGCTTTCAGCTTCTCCTATGTGAAAAGCAACAAGTTTCTTTGGAGGATGGCAGCTCAGCACATCCCCAGTGCTTTCCTGGATGTGACCATCGGCAGGGCTGGACCAGGGAGAGGGGGAGCAGCTTTCCCATGGGGCTCCAGGCTCCAGGGCCATGCTCTTGGCCCACTCCATCACCCTGAGAAGCTGCTCCCCAGGCAGGCACAACCAGCACAGTGAAAGATGCCTCCCATCTGTGGCTGGAGAGGGCTGGACCTCCCAGGGATGCAGGAGATCTGTGTGAGGAGATGGTCCTACTGATAGTCCAGCTCAGAAACAGCTCAGCTCTGCCTTTCCTTGGAGCCAGAGGAGGTAGATAGGGAGAAAGGGGACTGGATTCAAAGCCCCATGGTGTCCTGCGACCAGGCATGCCAAAAGCCCCCAAACCTTGGGCAGAGGCAGAAGAGGAAGCTCCCAGCATCTGGAGGGCTCAAGGACAGAGCAAACAATGGCGAAGGGATGTGACTCATGGACAGCACGGGGCAGGTTCAAGGACACAATGCCTTGAGAAGTCTAGGTTTAAAAACCCCTAGGAAAAAAAAATAAATAAAAGGAGGCCTTTAGAGTCCATCCACAGGATCAGCCTTGCCCTCAGATCCCAGCATGGGGGTGGCAGCAGAGCCCTCAGAGGGGAGGGGGAGAAGACGTAAGCCGGGTCGAGAGAAGGAAATGACAGCAGCGAGGGCCGGGAGAGCACAGGAAGGATGGGGCACAGGGCACGGGGCCAGCAACAACAGCAGCGGCTCCCACCCTGCCGAGAGGTGAGGAGCAGGTTTATAATAGCACACAGAGCAGCCCGGGCACGGCTGGGTCAGCCTGGGTCAGCCCCAGCACTGCCTGAGCTCAGCCTCTTCCCGAGGCTGAAACCACAGCAGCCCTGGCAGCTCCTCCTGCGGGAATATCCCAGGAACTGGCCTGGGGTCCTGGGCCAGCCTTTGATCTGCAGCCAGGCAGGACCCAAGGCCACCAGCCCACAGCAAGTGCCCCAGAGCACGGGGAGGTCATGGGGCTCTGGTGTCACAGCCAGGGCTGCCCTGGCACGTCCCTTATGGGCCAGAGCCCGATTTAGCACCGAGCTTCCTCCGGGTTCAGGGATCTCCTCCGAGGGCTGCTGTGCTTGCTGAGGGGAAGGGGAGGGGGCGACCCTCCGGCACAGCCGGGCTGTGACCCCAGGAAGCTCGGGGTCACCCCACACAGAGCATGGTGTGGCTGGGGGGCAGGCAGAGATGATGGATGGGACAAGACGCCTTCAGTGGTCAGGCAATAAAGACAAACAACACGGCCTTGGGAGATAGTGAACACAAAGGAGAGGATGTTTCTCCAGGCTCACCCCTAGGTTTGGCCATGGCATAGCTGCTGCAGAGCCCCCCTGGCTCCCTGTCTCCAGTGTCACTTTTGGATCTAATCTAAAGCTGGGTTTTGTGCAGCAGCTTCCTGGGTCTGGATCCCAGCACTCCATGTCCCTGTGAGGGAGCAGAGCCATGGGGTCAGGCTCAGACCCTTCTGGTCATTAACTTGCCAGAGGGTGCAGGTGCAGGGCTTTGAGTCCTTCCAGTCCCACGTACTACCAGAGGCAGCAGAGAGGGCTCTTCCATCACCCTGCCTGACCTTGTCCTTGGACAAGGGTGGCCATTCCTCTTAATTACACTTGTGTACTGGATGAGCCTCTGCCCTGCCACCCCAAGCCGCCTCCCAGAGCCTTGCCTGACATTTTCCCCGGAATCAGGCAGGTCCTGGGAGAGTTGGCAGACACAGGAGGGTGAACGATGCACCACACCCTGTTGTAGATCCCGCAGGAAGGGACAGGAATTCAGCTGTTAATCCCATTCAGCTGGTGGGAAATGGCTTGGAAGCCTTCTGCCATTTATCTCTGGTACCCAGAGGAGAGCCCTTGGCACCCGAGGAAAGGCAGGGAGGGCAGTGGGGCTGTGCAGTTTTTGTGGCAGCAGGAGGAGAGCCAGGAGCTGCCTGATGTGGCTTGGAGCTGCTCCTGGCAGAGGAGCATTTGTGTCCCCGCCGGAACGGGGACAGGGCAGACGGAAGGGCTGGCTGGGAGCCAGCCTGGCTGCTGGATCCGGGCAGGGGGCCGTGTGCTGCCTGTCCCAGCAGGGACCAGCGGACGTCAGTGGCGTCTCCAGCCCCCAGGCTCTGCTCTCTTCTGCTTCCCCTCTGCCCTGGAAAAGGAGTGGAAGGATGTGACACAGCCTCCCGGGTCAGCCGGGTCCCTTTGGATGGAGCCGTGCCTGTGCCCACGTCCACCCCACCTGCACCCGGGGCCGCACGTCCACCCACCCACGCTCCTGTCCACACTGCATCCACCTGACCACCTCCTTCCCTCTGCTCCCGACACACTGCTTCACGCCCTGGGACTTTGGGATTTCAGTCCAGGTCTCACAGGTTTCCCTGGGTTTCCAGCCACATTCCACCTCCATTCAGCCCCCATCCAGTGCGGACCACCTCCATCTCCCCCTCCCATGGCCCCACTTTTGCCCATTACCCTGCACAACACCAAAGCCAGGAGCAGCCTTGCCAGAGCAGCCAGCCCTCCATCCCCAGCCACGTCCTGTCACTTTTGGAAAGGAAAGAGATATGTTATGACTTCTGGAAGCTCCAGGGACTGCCTCAATGCTGGTTTGCCCCACCTTTGATCCCTGGGAGCAGGGGCTGGGGAATGGCAGCTGCTGTGGTCCTGTGTCGTGCAGCCGCTGCTCCGGCAGCACTGGGGGATGCTCGTCCCACAGACAGCCCCAAACCTGGCACTGCACATCACGGACCAGCACTGGCCCCGGGGATGTTGTTTCCGGAGTTTTAACAAAGACACAACAGCTTTTTGTCCTCCTCACACACCCACATGGCCACAACTGTGCCAGAAGGGCCAGGCGAGCCACCCCGGCTGCTGCATGGGAGGAGCTGCAGCCAGAACATCAGAGCCTTTCCCACTGTCCTGCCCCCACTCCCAAAGAAGTGCACTGGGTCTATAGCACCCTTGGACCTTTGCCTGAGGCAGCCTAACGCTGGGTTCAGGCTATGCCTCAAGACACAGGGTGGGAAATGTGGTGTGCTGGGTTGGGGTGGCACTGGGGGCACAGATGGGGAATTCCCTTACAAGGCTCAGTCCCAGTGCATCCATCCACTTGCCTGGCTCTGTGCATGGGGTAGAGCCCAGCAGCCACTTCACAGACTCAGAGGCTTAGGGGTGGGTGCAGAGGTTGTGTTGGCTCTGTTTCCATGCAGCCTTTCCTTGGAGCCCTGGAAAAACATGCCAGGAGTCACGGCAAGTGAGTCACGTCTCTGTTCAACGCTCTGCCCACAGTTTCAGGGTGCAGAGGCTTTGGGGCTCCAGGAGTTCCTCTGGAGGGCAGGACAGAAGCTGAGCACTCTGAGCTACTGGGGCAGAGCCCCTGTCCTGCCCTGTGTCTGCAAACCCGCCCAGCCAGGGCAAGATCAGCACAGTTCTGCTCTCTGTAGGAGTGACTCTTTCCCTCAGCTAGGCACGTGGAGGAGGGTCCATGACGAGCTCAGGGACACCGAAGGTGGTGGGTTTTGCCAAGGCAGTGTCAGGAATGTTGTGTACCCTTGGAGCAAGGATAGGTAACCAGAGCTGTCCCAAGAGGGAGGCATGGGGCCTCTGCTGCTAGTTGTGTCACTCATGGATGGGTTTCTCTTTCTCCAACCTTGTTTGTGCTCCTCAGACCTGCTGAAATCCAACAGCTCTCACCTGCTGCTGGCCTCAGGGGATGGGATGGATTTCCAAGCCCTCTTGGTGGATGAAGACAGGGCCTGGCTGATGGTGGGAGCAAAAAATCATATCTTCCTTCTCCACCTGGACCATCCCAACAGAGAGCCTGAGAAGGTCAGTGCTGGGAGGATGGTGGCCCTGGCCAGGCTGGCCTCTTCCTCCCTGGGAGCCACTCCTTGTCCCAGCGCCAGGGCGTGGAGGTGGATATGCTCTGAACTGGGCTGTTCCAACCTCACCAGGGACACATTTACCCCAGGATGTCTCAATCAGTGGGGTCAGCCCATCCCTGGTGGAGCTGAGCTCTGCAGGGAAGGGCTGGCGCCAGAGGGACAGAGTGGCTTGGCCAGGAGATGTGACCTGGGTGGACTGCAGGCACTGCCCAGGGCCCTGCTGTCACACCTAGTCCCTGCTGCTCTCTCAAGAGCTCCAGCGCAGAGTCCACTAATGTTATCCCAAGACATCCTGCTGGCCGGGTGTACAGCCAGAGCCCAACAAAAGAAAATCCCATTAAGGCTTTGCAGCCTGGTGTTCCCACAGGCTGGGATCCAGGAGAGCCTGCCCCCTGTCTGGGTGGGCCACGGCACGCCCAGGCTCTGTCCCCACGCCAGGTTCACTCTGAGCTGATTTGGGAGGCTGCCCACTGGGACTCAGGGGGGTGTCAGACCTGTGCCAGAGCAACCCCATGTCCTCGCTGTGCACCTGAGCCTGGCAGCACCCGTGGGCTGAGCCTGTTCCCACTGGTGCCACAGGAGGCCAAGGGAAGCAGGGGCAGCATCCATGGGGTCTCTGTGTTTCAGATTTTCTGGCCAGCCCCCAAGGAGCAGGTCAAGCACTGCCAGCTGGCAGGGAGGAATGTGGAGGTAAGTAGGGCTGGCAGCCCCCACCCATCGCCTTTGGCAGCTCACCACGGATATTAAACAACTCCATCACCCTGAAAGGGAGCCTGGGGGTCTGCCTGGAATGGCGCTGTGGAGCCAGCCAGAGCCGGCCCTGCTGAGCAGCTGCCAGGACAGGGTCTGGCCAGGCTCCACACCCCCAGCAGTCACCACAGCTCAGGACTGACAAACATCTCCCCTGTGCAGACCGAGTGTGCCAACTTCATCCGCCTCCTCCAGCCCTTCAACCAGAGCCACGTGTTTGCCTGTGGCACCGGCTCCTACCAGCCCGTCTGTGCCTTCATCCAGCTGGGAGCCAGGGGGAAGGTGAGGGACAGCCTGGACAGACATATCCCTATGACAGAAGGTGCCAAGGGACCCCTTTCCCTGGGAGCAGGGGAGAGAGAGACCCACAGCCTCAGGAGGGTGGCCAGCCTGATGCAGTCCCTGGCATTCACACGGAGAGAGCAACTCTGGCTTGGGAGTGTCAGGGTGTCCCAATGGGGATGGGACCAGGTTCTGGCACGCCCCTCGAGGAGCCCACTCATCACAGACACACCAACCTCCTTCATATTCTTTCCCCCAAGTTCCAGCTTGTTCCCAGACTCCCCTTGGGCTGACATCTCCCCCTTGTCTCTGGCAGGGTTCCAGGGCTCCGCGCATGCAGTTGGTGACCCACTCCTTGGAGTCAGGGCGAGGACGGTGCCCTTACAGCCCCCACGAGCCCTTCACGGGACTCCTCCTCGGTAAGAGCGACTGAAGAGCAGAGGGGATGCTGGAAGGGGGAATGCTGGCAATAATCTGTGCTGGGAGGTGCTGCTTCCCACCCACACCCCCTGACCCTACAGGTGGGGAGCTGTATTCAGGCACCTCCAGTGACTTCATGGGCAGCAGCGCTGCCTTCTTCCGGACCTGGGTCCATGGGGCCGAGCAGAGCTACATCCGCACGGAGCAGAACCAGGACCACTGGCTACATGGTAGGAGCAGGGGCACCTGTGGGGAATGGGGACATCTCCTTCCAGCTGGGGAGAGGCTGGGGGCCAGCACTGGGGGCAGAGGTCTGGTCTGGGCCTCCTCTCCTTGCTGGGGGAAGCACTGATGAAACCCCTGGTGGGACCCATGCATGTTTCACAGCCTGAGCGCTAGGAATGGTGTTCTGCCTCCTGGGTAGCCAGGTCTCCATGGGCCCTGTGTCCCCTCAGCACCTCATACTGTTCCCAAGGGCTTTCAGGGTTGTACCACAGGGTGGGATCAGGGCACAGGGCCACGTTGTGCTGCTCCTTCCCACTGCAGAGCCCACGTTTGTTGGCGCCTACGCCATCCCTGATACCTACAACCCCCACGATGATAAAGTCTACATCTTCTTCCGTGAGACGGCCATGGAAGCTGGGCAGTGGGAGCGGCGGCACATCCATGCCAGAGTGGCCAGGGTCTGCAAGGTCAGTTGCCAAGGCCAACACCCTGTGGCCAGTTGTCCCACCAGGTGGGCTTTTACCTGCTGTGCACCAAGGAGAATCCCAAGCAGAGGAACGTGAGGGTGTCAGCACACACCTACCACAGGGCAGAAGGCTTGGGGCTGGGGTGTCCCTTTGTGGGAATGAGGAGGGCACAGCAGTGGAGGAGAATCAGAGGCTGGACTGATCCTGGCTCTTGGTGCCTGGCAGAACGATGTTGGAGGGAAGCGCAGCCTCATCAACCGCTGGAGCACGTTCCTGAAGGCCCGCCTAGTGTGCTCCATCCCCGGGCCTCAGGGCACTGAGACCCACTTCGACCAATTGGGTGAGTGCCCAGCCCTGTCTGCAGCTGGGAGCAGTGCAGCTCCACCACGGCTGCTCCCTCCAGCACGCTCCTGGGATGCCCACCTGCAATCTCCAGACTGGTGCTCCAGCTCTGGGATGCCTCACCCACACCCCTCTCTTTGCAGAGGATGTTTTCCTCCTGCGCACCCGGGACCCCCAGAACCCCCTCGTCTTTGGGCTCTTCACAGTCTCCAGGTAAGCAGGAGCCTCATCAGCCCCTGTGTGGGACAGTCCAGCCCCCACCAGGGCTGCTCCCCAGGGAGCTCTGTGGGGAGAAGGGCAGGACCAGCACCCAGTTGGCCGAGGAAGGGCCACCAGTATTTCCCTGCTTTCCCTGCTGCTGGTTCACCACAGTTAAACCACAGCTTTGGCACTGGCACAGTCAGTGATGCCCAGCCTGGACTGGCTGTGTCAAAGGGATTCCTGTCACCCCGGGGTGCTGTGCATGACTCCAGGGCTGACAGGGGACAGCGTGGGCTCAGGGGGGTGGCTGTTCATACAACTGGGGCACTGAGAGCCCTGTGTTTCCCCACAGTGGTGTCTTCAGTGGCTCTGCCGTCTGCATCTACTCCATGGCTGCCGTGAGAGCTGCCTTCAGCGGCCCCTTCGCACACAAGGAGGGCTTCGACTACCGCTGGGTAGAATACAAGGGGCGTGTTCCCTACCCCCGGCCCGGCACGGTAAGGGAATGGGGAGCAGCGGGAGGGGGAGTGGGACAGACTGGCCTGGCCCTAATGCAGCCCGTGTCACACAGTGCCCCAGTGAGACGTACGACCCCCTCCTGCAGTCCACCAAGGACTTCCCCGACGAGCTGATGAGCTTCATGCGCAGCCACCAGCTGATGTGGGAGCCCGTGTACCCGCAGGGCCGGCAGCCCGTGCTGCTCCGGGTCAATGTCCCGTACCGGCTGCGGCGGCTGCTGGTGCACCGGCTGGACACGGAGAGCCGCGACTACGACGTGCTCTTCCTCGGCACAGGTGAGCTCACCTCAGCTCTGGGAGGTGACACCACGGGGCAGCTCGTGTGGCACTCGGCCAGCCCGGGGGGCTCCCAACCCTGATAGCTCCTCCCGCCGCCTTCACAGATGATGGCAAAGTCCTGAAGGTGGCCCTGGCCAGCGGGGTGAGCCCTCCCGAGGTGATCAGCCTGGAGGAGATCAGCGTCACTAAGGTACAGGCAGCCAGGGTGGCACTACGTGGTGGGATGGTTGGAGCACACAGCCTCCCGTGGCCGTGGCACCCGCCCTGCAGGCTCTGCAGCAAGTCATTGGCCACTCTCAGGGAGGTTCTCATCTCACTGCTGGGGGCTCCCACCTGCCCTGGGCAGCAGAAAAGCACCGAGGGGTGCCAGCGGGACTGGAGCCAAGTCATGTTCCAGCTCCCCCTCCAGTCTCTGAGGGAGCATGCAAGTTGCACTTTGGAGCCCACACTGAAACAAGAGGGCTGAGCCCAGGTTTGAAAGCAGGGCTGCTGGGCAGATCTGTCCTGGGCTGCCCACACCAAGCAGAGCCAGCCCAGGGCCCAGGCTCCTTGCATGGAGCAGGTGGAGCTGTGACCAGGGACCTGGCCTAGAGTCCTGGCATCCTGTAACCCCTGGGGACACAATCCTACTTGGTAGGCTGGAGCACGCAGGAGGGGCTGACATGGCTGCAGCACTCTCTTGTTTCCCCTCCAGGTACCTTCTCCCATCCTGGACATGAAGTTATCACCAAAGCGGGTGAGTGTCCCTTCTGCTTGTCCCTAAAGCAGTCCGGGAACAGGGATAGAGGCCAGCTGGTCCCAGCCGCTCTGCCGGGTCCCTTGGCCCCAGGGGGGTGCACATTTAGGGAATGGGATCCTGCCAGGGCATTAAGGGAGTGGCAGGCTGTCTCGAACTCCTACTGTCCCCCAGTGTCCCCACCCCAGCACGGGGCAGGGATCTGTTCCCTGTCAGCCCCAGTCTCCAGCCATGAGTGCTGACTGCCACTGTCCCGCTTGCCCGAGCAGCAGGAGCTGTTTGTGAGCAGCACCCACGGGCTTCTCCAGCTCTCCCTGTACCGCTGCGAGCTCTACGGCAGAACCTGCACCGACTGCTGCCTGGCCAGGGATCCATACTGCACCTGGGACAGCAGGAGCTGCGCCCCACACCTGCTCACCGAGAAGAAGTGAGTGTATGCCCGCACCAGCCCTGCATCCCTCTGCGAGGTGATGCTGTTTCGGAGCAGGGAAGGACAAGCGGCAGCCCTGGAGCTTTACCCATCAGCCAGACCCCTACTGCCGCTCTGCCTGCCTGCCACTCGCCCTTTCCTGGTCCCCCTTCTTGATGCATTGCCACAGAAGGATCCCACAGCCTGGGATGGGACAGCCACAGCCCTCTCTGCTCTCCCACAGGCGTGCCCGCTGCCAGGACGTGCTGGAAGCTGACCCGCTCAGGCAGTGCCAGGACACGGCAGAGGGTGAGTGCCAGCTCCGGGGGCAGCCAGCTGTACCCAGGGAGCGCCCTGGGAAACCAGTGCCCCCACCGCCGGCTGGCTGCTCCGTGCTGCCCTCCCTCCCTCCGGTCACACAGCCCCCCTCAGGGTACTCACCCCCTCCCCTGCACAGGGACCGCTGTGGTGGACAAGGTGGTTTTTGGAGTGGAGAAGAACTCGACCTTCCTCGAGTGCCTGGCGCGCTCCCCGCAGGTCACGGTCCGGTGGCTGGTGCGGCGCGGCGAGGAGACAGCCCCGAGCGAGGTACAGGGACAGGGAGCAGGGACGAGGAGCAAGGGTGGCTTTATCCGCAAGGACTGACCCACGAGCTCTGCCTTTGCCCCAGGTCAGGAACAACGGGCGTTTCTTGGTGCTGGAGCAAGGGCTGCTGATCCGCCAGCTGGCGAGGGAGGACATGGGCACCTACGAGTGCCAGGCGGTGGAGCGCTCCTTCTCCCGGCCCCTCACCCGGTACAGCCTCCGCATCATCGGGCACGAGGCCACGGAGCTGCCACCGCACAGACGGAGCAAGGGCGGTGAGCCGGGAGGGACCCATCAGAGCCCTCGGGCCCGGACTGACCTGCACCCCGGCTCCAAGGGTTTCCCGCGGGCCCTGGGGGCACCGGGCACCAGCCTGGACGCCTACTGCCATGCCCTGCGGCTGCAGGAGCGCCAGCGGCAGCGAGCCTGGCACAAGTGGCAGCATCCATCCCCGGACAGCAAGAACGGCCGGGTGCGGAGGCACCCGCAGCGCCCGTGAGCGGCAGAGGGAGCCGGGGCTGCCCACAGCTCCCTCCCCGGGCTCTCCAGGACCCTCCTCGCACGTCGGCACCAGCTCCGGGACACCTCTCGCCGTCCCGTGCAGAACCGCCTCGCTGTTACTACCTCAAACCCCGCCAGCCCCGCGGCCTCTCCGTGCCCCACGGGGCACCGGGGCCAGGGCACGCAGCCCGCGCCGGCTCTCTGAGACTCAAAGCTATTTACCTGCAGAGTATTTATTTTCCTTGTTTTCCCCTGGCCTTGACTGATGATCATCAGCAACAACAATAAGCACAGAGGACAAGGGCCAGCTGTCCCAGCGGTTCCCTGGCCAGCCGTGCGATGCCTCCCTCCGCTCTGGAGGCGGCAGGATGCTCACCTGGGTGGCTGCTGAGGTGTGGATGGAGCCCAGGTGCTGCTGGAAGCAGCAGGACACAATTGCTGGCTGAGGCTGGGCTCCAGGTGTGCAGAGATGCTCATGCCCAGCCCAGCTCCAACTCACTTCAAACAACACCACTTTCCTTTTTTCATTTTGACATTTATTTTACTGGGGGGAAAAAAAAAAAAGAAAGAGAAGCAACAGGCAGTTATACCAACTTACAATTTATTATTTTTTAAAAAAATGACATGAAACACAAGTAAAAATAAATACATCATATAAACAACAAATTGTTCAAAGTCTCTGCTCTGGGAGATCAGGCGAGCACATCCCGTTCGACAGAGAGAAGAGGGAAGCACATGATCATGCGTGGGGCCAACCGACCGACCCACCTGGCTAGCAATACTCCTCTTTCCAACCACAACAAGACAGGCCACAAACTAAGGCGGTAGTAAAAAAAAAAGAAAAGAAAAAGAAAAAGAAACCCAACAGAAAACCCCAAATGAGACTCAGTGATGGATTCCTTCAGGCTCCCATGGATCTGCCTGACTCCAGCTCCCAGCTGGGTAACATGAAGCAGCCGAGGCAGCGGTGGTGGTCCAGGAGGGGGCAGAGGTTGCTCTCCCTCACTTGCCCCATCGTCCCTTCACAGGGAGTGCTTGCTCCAAGGTGCAAGGAGCCATCCCTCACTGTAATCTAGCTGGACTATGGTCCCTGTTCAACCTCTGCCCCCTCCCCAGCCCTCCCCCACCCCCGGTCTTTTCAAGACTGGATCAACAAAATTTATTCCAGAGTGGTGAGAAATACCAGCTGTGAAGGTATTTGCTGTACTTGTCCCTGTCACCCCCAAAACAGCAGCAATCCTTGCACATTCAGGCTCTTGAATTTGTTGCCCAGAGAAGCTGTGGCTGCCCCATCCCTGGAAGTGTCCAAGGCCAGGCTGGACAGGGCTTGGAGCAACCTGGTCTAGTGGAAGGTGTCCCTGCCCACGGCAGGGGGCTGGAACGAGACAATCTTTAAGATCCTTTCCAGCCCAAACCATTCTATGATTCACTGACATCATTAAGTCAAAATACACATAATTTCTAGTGAAGACCCTATGGAAATCTCACCCTTTGCTTGCCAAAATATTTGCTTTCTCCAAGTAGCTGCACCCAACCTCCCCAGCCTCTCAGACACTCCAGGACAACGTGCAGCAGATCCTGCCCAATATGGGCCAGGTTGGACTGTGTTGCCCCCACCCTGCAGCCCTTCAGGAAACCCCAAGGACCACATCAGCAGTGGGGGCAACAAGCCCACCAAGCCCAGGGCACAGAGCAGCAGCAGCTGCTGCTCTGTGCCCATGGCACTGTCCCACAGTGCTACCCAGCCTTCACCCGACTGTCCCCTGGACAGCAAACGTCCCACCAAAGGTAAGGGTTGAGGGCTGGGTGCCAGTGTAGAGGGCAGCTTACCATTCCCAAGGCCCCCACAGGTCTGCCCTGGCCTTGGGCTGTGCTCAGAAATCTTCCTTACTGTCCAAACCCCTCTGCAGAGAGTCCTGCACTGCTGTCCTCAGTGTCACTCGCAGCCCCTCTGAGAACCAGCAGCTGCTTCCCATCAGGTCATTCCGAGACAGAAATTCAGTAGCAAAAGAAAAATTTAACCCATGAAGGGAAAGTCCCTTCCAGGCTCGGGAAAATAAGAGAGGACCCTCTGCAGCAGAATCACATGCTGGAGAGGAGAAATCTCTGGGGAGAGCAGACCAGGGAGAAGAGCAGGCCCCACAGGAGTGGAGTTTAAGAGCTTAGAGAGCTCCCCCCACTGAGGATAGCCCACACCCCCCTGCGGCTTCTGTGGGGCAGAGGAAATCCTTCCCATGGCACCGTGGGGGAGCAGGTGCCTCCAGTTGCCTTGGAGCAGCCCCAGCCACTGCCAACTCCCATGGCAGCCCTGTGGTGAGGGCATCACGGCCATCTCTGTGACCACCTCAGCTGAGGCTCTGCCAGGGCCCATCCCCTCTCTAAGGCAGGGCCCAGGGCTGGGGATGGGGCAGAGCCAGGGCTGCACTTGGGGACTTGCTGTGCAGGGCCCCTGTACTGCAGCTGCCCAGGGCTGCAGATGTTTGCCAGCAGCAGGTCATGCACAGGGCAGCCACAGCACAGGAGGGGTGTACAAGCCACGGCCACACAGCAGGTGGAACAGCCCTCACACCTCGCCCTGGTGCTGGGTTAACAGCCAGCCTGGAGCACATTCTGCACCCTGGGGCAGCAGAATGCCAGTCATTCTCAGCTCCTAGAGCCACAGGGCTCAGGCTCTGCTGGGGGACCACTGGAGAACATCAGGTGGCAGCACAGGGATGTGCCAGGGCCTGTTCTGGAAGCCCTGGGCACTCTCCTGGAGAGGCAAGGAGCAGAGAGGTGTGCAGTCACCAGTACCACATCCAGACCACAGTGCTGACTGCCCCCAGCCACATCTTCACACCTTGTCTCAGCACAGGCCCCATTCAGAGATGACGTGGGAGGGTCCCGTGGCTGAGACCCACTACCCTGATCCCCACAGGAAGGGCTGGGGCAGCTGCAGGGCTCTGGGGGGTCTGCTCATGGTCCCACCTCCCACACACGCCCGCAGGTCTCAACACTTGCTACTCTTGACAAGGAAAGCCCTTGCCTAGGTCCATTCCCCAAATCCACAGGAAAACTGACAGCCTCACAAGGATGCAACGGACATCTGGGCAAGCTGGTCATGAGATGGACACACAGAGCACAGGAGGGCATGACTCACAGATGCAGCACTGTCAAGTCTTTGGAGAAACTTGCATGAACACCATCAGTTAATTTGCTTTGTTACTTTTGTGGGGGGGTTTGATTTTTATTTCCATGGTGCATCCAAAGACAAGTTGTCCAGCAGTTTGCTCAGAACCCCTCGGTTTTCAACTCCTAGGATATGTTAAAGAAGAAAGCACTATTTTAATGTTTGTTTTTTTAAAAAAATAATTAAAATAATTTGCATAGCTAAACTGTTGATCTAAGGCTTCTATGAATGGTGTGGTTATGTTTGACAGACAATGTCCATTAAACAGAGAAAGACACTAGGAAAGCCCCATAACATTTTTTATTGTGTTTCCATAACACACGCGTGCACACACAACCCTCTCTCTAAGGAAGGGAGCACCCCTTTGATGGAGGATGTCAGGACATCCTGCCTTTTCCTACACCTAGTTGGTCCCAGCAAACACCAGTGACTGCAGTTTCCATGGCCTAGGGGTCCCCTACAGGCTACCACCAGCTCCAGGGACATCCAAGGCAGGCGACCACAGATCCTGCATGGTGACACCCAGATGTGACACAGAGATTCCTGGATTTCAAGTGTCCATCCTAGTGCATTCACAACACACAGTCACACACTCCAAGTCCAGCTGCACCTGGATATCCCAGCCTGTTCCTGGGAGCCCTGGCTCTGAGAAGCTGGGGTGCTTGCTGGAAGGACCAGGACCAGGCTCTGTCCTCCTGGGGCTGAGCAGGGGGGCCACTCCCTGCGTAGGGAAAGGCACTGCCCTAGCAAGAGCTCTTTTCCCAGCTCCACACAGCTCACAGCTCTCCTCTTTCTCACTGGGAATGAGCACAGGAGGCTTCCACATGTGCTCCTCCCCACGACAAGAGGATTCCATCCTCCCTCCAGCTGCTCAGCATCCAGAGCAACTCCTGCTCTGGCAGAATGTCCTGATGGAACACATCCATCCAGTGCCACCTGGGTAAGCCACAGGCCACCTCCACAGTTGGGCCTGCTCCTAGGCTAGACTTTGGTCAACCATCTGCTCCTCCCCACACAGACAACCCAACAAGTGACCACTGCATGATGGAGGCCAGCTTTTTATTTTTTTAATATGGAAATTAATTCAAAAGTAGAAAGAAAGACTCCCCAGACAATAAATACTATGCCTTCATGAAATAAATTAATGTAGAGATTCTGTGCAGGGGAAAGTCTCTCCAGTCACAGATTCAACAACTGGCACTGGTCCAGTGTCCCCTCCCAGCCTTCTCCACTGCCTGGTGCTGTTCAGAAGCAGCAGTGAACCCACCCACCCCTGGATCTGGTGGGCCACAGCAGGGTGAGACATGGCCTTCACACAGCCTGGCAGGATATGGGGAAGTCAGCAGGATTCCCCTCTGATGGGGACATGTGGGATTGCTCCACTCATCTGGCCTGGCACATAGAGGTGGCATCAGACCCACAGGGCCAACCTACCTTGGACGGGACCCTCCAGAAGGGCCTGGGGGAAGTCCCCACCAGAGCCCTGGCACAGGAACCTGCCTGGAGCCCTCACACTAGTCTCATGTGAATTTGAAGAGGGTGACAAATTGTGGGGTATTTTCTTTTTTTTTTTATCTTTTTTTTTTCTTTCTTCTTTTATTTGACATCAATCCCCTCCCTCCCTGCCCCAACATACACAATGTAGATGCCTCCCAACTCCCTCCCCATCAAAAACACTTTGTCCCCAACCTCTGGTGGAGTCACCCCCGGCCCACCCCTCTCGCAGTGAGAGAAGTTCACAGATAAGGCAGTTCATGTGAGAGGGAGCTCGGCCCTGCCAGCAGTCAAGCCCGCGCCTCCAGGCCTGAGAAGGGCAGTGACTCACAACACCAAGCCTCCACAGCCAGACAAGACAGAGAACAGAGACAGACAAACAGACGGAGCGTGGGGGGAGGCACTCCTACAGTTTGCATTGCTGCTTCCCTCCTCCCTGGCTCTTGCTCCCTTGGCTCTCAAAGGTCCACTCTATCCCTCTCCCATCTCCCAGCCCCTAATACAATTCTTATCCTTGACAGCTAAAGAACAACAAAGCAAAACGAAAAGAACAAAACCACCCCCACGCCACACCCTTCGCATCCTTCTCCACCCACTGCCGTGGCCCAGAGGGAAAATCCTGACTCCCAAAAAGGTCCTGCAACTTTCGCCTCCTGGCGGAGCTGAGACCAAGCAGGAGCTGGACCTTTTTATTTCCCTGTGATCTCTATGACATCGTCGTCTTTGTCCTCGTCATTAGAGCTGCATCCCACCTCTGGGACCTCCTGGGGTTCAAACTGAGGCACCTGGGACCGAAGGAGACCCCCAGCCGGGTAGCCCGAGTGAGGGGACACGTAGCCAGGGTAGGCAGATGCCATGCTCCTGGGAAGGCTGCTAGGCAAGATGGGGGCTGGGAAAGGAGCGAACATCCTGGGCTCGGGCAGGAGTGACTGCGTGAAGGGAAGCGAGTAATTGGGCAGCACCCCTGTCAGAGAAGGGTTTAGCATGAATGAGGGGACGCTGGCGGTGGCTGAGGTAGCAGCAGAAGAGCTGGCGGTGCCGGCTGTCAGCAGAGGGTCAGTAGTCACAGGGAACACCAGATGAGGGTCTGGGAGTAAATTGGGCAGCTGGTAATAAGAGGAGCCAGCGCCCATGTACAAGGAGTTTCCTGGCTGGGAGGCAAATGGATGGGTTAGGTTGTGGTTTAAAGAGACAGGAGGCATGGTGAACCCACCAGAGACGGGGTACCCGTGTTCGTACGGCTGCACGGACGATGGCAACTGGCGCTTCTTCTGCTGCCTCCGGGATTGCTCCTCCGGAGCCGACGGCGACGTTGACTTGCGCTTGTTGCCCCGTAAGTCCAACACCGGGTGGGCATCGCCGTGCTGGCTGGTGGCTGGCAGGGCCGAGGACACGGAGGGAGCCATGCAGGGAGCCCCCAGGCGCTGCTCGGCCCCCCGGGCGGCGCCGGGTGCGGTGTCTGTGCGGGCGCCCTGGCCCTGTGCCGCGGTGGTGCTGGGAGAGCTGTGGCGGGACTCGCGCGCGGCCGCCGCCTCCGCGTACTGCTGCAGCTCGCTGATGATCTCGGGGCTGTCGGGGGAGATGGGCCGAGTGAGCTCCTCGGCGCTGGGGAGCTGCGGGGATGAGGCACTGTGTCTGCCATTGCTAGTGGACTCCAGGGAAGAGCTCTGGGAGCCTGCAAACAAGGACATGGGACAGCTGAGAAATATGACCCCAGAGAAAAACGTGCAGGCTAAGAGGCAACAGTGGAAAGGAAGATAGGAATATCTTGGGGATATGGCAGGGTCAGCTCTAAACACAGACATGATGGAATACACCAGGGAACACTGCCCCAGACACTCCAGCAGGAAAGCACAAGTGCAAGCCCCACACAGCACCCACAGGCCCCTACCTGAGGCAGCTGTCCGACGGTCTTCATTGCCCTTTGGCTTCCCAGTGGTCCGTATGGCAAAAATCCGACCGTCACTGGTCCGGATGTATGTCCCTGGAACGGAGGCAGGACAACTTCATTCAACAACTTCATTACAACTCCAGTCTCAGCTCAGGACCTGGATCTATGAGCCTGTAAGGTTCCTTGGGCAAGAATAGGACAGCAGTGCTGCACGGGCCCAGTGGAGGGCTCCTACCCCCTTCCTCATCCTTCACTTTCACTCTTTCAGCTTTCTTGGACTGGACATCACACCCCTCCCAGTGTGCCAGTGGGAAATGTGGAACTTCACACCTGAAACAGTTTGCTCTGGGAGAACCAGAGAATGTTTGGCTGCCTCAGGACTGGCAGTGAGTGTTGTGAGCAAGAAGAACTGAGCCACAAAGTTCAACAGCTCCTCTCAGGGACAGCAGCAGCCACAGGTGCAACAGCCATGCAGCCCCAGCACACCCAGCGCATGGGCTGCAACAGAGTCACTGCAAACTCTAGACCTCCTTCCCTTCTTGTTTCTTTTTTTCTCAAGGGATTGATTCATGCCTTCACATCATTTTCTTTCCTAATTAGCACTGGCTAGGACCCTATCCACAAATCTTAGCAGGAGAGAATTACCTTTTGTCCCTCTGATGATGTGGATGCTCTCGCCAGCACTGATTCTTGCCTGCACATCAGTGGATGTGTTTGTACCCGGAATCACAATATCTGGCAGTAGGGAAAGAAACAGAGCAGTGCCCATTAACTACATGCCAGCCACAGCCAGAAGAGGGCAGGTGCACCACCAACCCCTTTTTTTGCAGTGCAGTTGTCTCTCCTGTGTGCTGTGCTATAAGCAAGCCCTAGGTTTATTTCTACACAGCACAAGAAGGCAGCAGAGGCTCCAAGGAAGCAAAAGCCATGCTGTCTTGGCATAGCATCTCCAGAACCACCAGCGACAGTATTGCAGGTCCTGTCAGGGAAAGTTCAGTCCCAACAATCCACCAGGTCCTGCAGAGAAAGTCCTCCAGGCACAGAGGAACTACTCAAATGCAGAGATACACTGTCTTTGCCTCTGGTGCCCATCTGCCCACAGACCATGTGGACATCAACAACTCACCCTGATCCTCAGTTCACCATAGGCATCCTCAATTTACCATGGGCATCATGACCCAACCCACTTTGAGCAGTAGCAACTCACCCGTGGTGGTAACAATCTTCTGCACAAAGACACCAGCTCGCTGTAGGTAGTTGATGGGAAAGTTGACAGCAGGGTTGGAACTTGAGGTTGATCCTGCACTGCCCATGGGGACATGCCGGGGCATCATTGGAATGGGGGTGGACTGAACTGGGCGGACGCTTGCCACTGGTTTGTCCTCACCCTTGAGAGCTGGTCGCCTAGTGAGAGAGGAAGGAGGAGAGTGCAGCACCCATCCCACAGTGATAAGCATCCTCTGCCCCCTCATTCCATATCTACAGCAGGGGGAGAAGGGAAGGGGCAGGTGCTCACCAGTTCCTCTGGCTAAAGGCAGGGATGCTTGTCAGACTCTGGTCACTGGCTGGGTAATACTGTGCGTAGGACGGCCGGGTGTAGGGGACGGACGCTCGCTTTTCCTCCTCATAGCTCTTCTTGGCTGCTTTCTTCTCTGCCTTGGTCAGCTTGTGCTCCTTCCGGTCGATCAGCAGTGACTCGTGCTGAAAAGGCTCCTGCAACCCCACAGCACCGCAGTTCTGGCACCCATACACCGCAAGAGGGAACCAGCACACCCCGAA
This sequence comes from Rhabdornis inornatus, assembly GCA_013397075.1. Classification (NCBI taxonomy): domain Eukaryota; kingdom Metazoa; phylum Chordata; class Aves; order Passeriformes; family Rhabdornithidae; genus Rhabdornis; species Rhabdornis inornatus. Next base: position 635,006 of record VWZS01004220.1, read on the forward strand.
CGGCAGCCCGCTCCCTGCAGCAGCCTGTCTCCTTCCGAGGCTGGCAGAGCTGGCCATGGCAGAGCACCTGTGGGGGCACTGCTGTGGATGTGACCAAAGCTCATCTTGAAGGGTGACAGCTAATGCCATCACCTAGCAGCCAAGGCCATCACTTACCACAAGCACACAGCAACACCCAGGAGCTTTGGCCAGGCCAAGAGCACAAGCAAGGAGCCTGCCACGATGTCACACAGCCCCCAGAGCCCCACAGTGCCTGGCACAGGCCCACTCTGCAGCATCATCCCACCAGTGACACTCCTGACAGCACAGGCCAGTGCTGCCTGTCCCAGCTTTGGTTTAAAGTCACCCCAGGAAAACAGCTGGCAGCAAGCTGGGATATTCCACTGCCACCTTCCTGCCCAGCACCAAGTTAAAGAAAGGGGTGCCTGACAACCTGCCCCCAAACCTGTACAGGACAGAGGTGTTTCTAAATGAGTGGAAGATATCACAGGGAAGGGCAGGGATCTTTGGGTCCTCTCTAGAGAATTTTCTGCCTATTCCCACCGGCACCTAGCTGCATCCTTCCTGCCACCACGGCCCCTCACACTGCCAGGCTCCTCCAGGCCCACTCCCGCCTGTGAGGTGCAGTGTCGGCAAAGAAGCAGACTGGTCTTACCTTGGTGATGAGGTGAGGATACTTGAGACAGGCTAATTGTAGAACAGACTCCTTCATCTTGCTCGGATTGAGGGAGAGCTGAGCAGGGTCAGATTCTTCTTCCACAAAATGCAGCAGGTTCTCCACCTCCCGTCGAGTGAAGTTCAGCACTGGGTTCAGATCATCCACCACCCGATCTGGAAAAGACAGGGAATGGAGTTAAAAGACAAGGAAAGAGATCAGCACTGCTTTCCTGTTGCCCTTCCTACACTTCTGTCCTAAAACAGCTCCTTCCTTGCAATCTACACAACCCCCAGAAGTATCCTGTAAATGTCAGGGCAAGGAGAGAAATCATCATGTTCAGAGCTGAGCCTGTTTGACCAAGTCAGGCTGACAAGTGCCTGTGCTACAGACTGCACAGCAAAGCTGTGCAGGTCACCAAGCTCTTGACAAACAGGAACATAAAACTAATTATGGATAATGTCTCACCTCATGTAACAAGGCTGTAAACATACACATCCTGGGACAGAACTGCAGCCACATCAGTATGTGCTCTCCCACAAATCCCACCAAAAAGGCTCAAATTAGTAACTATGAACTAAAAGCTCAGAAAAGCAGCCACATTCCCTCACTCACAAGAGACTAAATGTTTTCCTTGAACATTCCCTCCTGCACACAGGTCAAATGGGAGCACACAGAGAAAACACCTCTATCCAGGACTCTCCTGGGAGCCAGGCCAGCTGACAGAGGACTCCACCTCAAGTGCACAACAGCAAACTGAGCTGATCATGCTGGGCTGCTGCCTCAGGAGTTTTGAGCAAAGAAGGACACAGAGCTCTCTTTGGGTCACAACAACCCTCAGCTGCACATGCCATGAGAGCAGCTTGACAACTGGCACAAGCCAGCACAAAAGATACTTTTGGTACAAAGGCATGTTAGAACCACAATAAATTAATTATTCTTGGCACCTAAGCAGCACTATCAGTCAAAGGTATCAATATATGTTTTAATTTAGCTATTTTCCCTCTCTTACTGCAAGAAAAATGGAGATAGAGAGTTATTTAAATAGTAACACCCAGTTTAAGATGAGCAATATCCAGGGCAGAGGGGAAAACAGGATGAGCAACCTCCTGAGTCTCCGATCTGTTGCAGCAGCCAGAAAGGAGCAGAGGAAGTAAATGGCGCAGCAGAGGACTGGCACCATGACCTTGCTGCAGGATGCTGGCACTACCACCACGAATTTCTTACAGGATCCCATGTAACTGCCAACTCAAACACAGTCCTGGGATAGTGCCTGTCACCTCTTTGCCTGTTTTTCAACCTTAAAAAAAGGAGTTACAAAACCCACAGAAACTTCCAGGAGCTAAGAGGAGAAAGCTGAGAGTGGAACGTTGTGCTCTCCACACTTACCTGACATGCCCTGCTTGGAAATCTGACGGTCATAGATCTTCTTCTCCAGGGTGTAATCAGAAACCAGTCTGTAGATGTGGCATGGCTTCTTCTGCCCGTAGCGGTACACCCGACACACGGCCTGGGCGTCGTGGCACGGGTTCCAGGAAGCATCAAACACCACCACTCTGTTTGCTCCAATGAGGTTGACACCCAAACACCCAGCACTGGAAAATTAAGGCAAATTTCAAACTGCTGTCAATTTCCAAAACTTCTAGGCAGGGACAACCATCACAGCCAAGAGTCCATAAAGGGTATATGGAAAGTTTCCTCCAGTCAAACTTTAAACCCAGGTTTGGTTTCCAAGACTGTTAAGCTGTTGCAGAGGCCTAAAGCTGAAATCCTACATCCCTAGGGAATTCAAAAGCAGATGGCATTATCATCTCATGGACAGCATATTACAAAGGAAGTTAAGAACTGAAAACCCACATGCATCCAGAACGTCAGTATGAGTCCTCCCCCGTGCCCTTCTGCTCCAGCCAACTCACCGTGTGGACAAAAGGAAGAGCCAAACAGAGGTGTTGCTGGGATCATTGAACTGGTTAATCAGCCGTTCCCTTTCTGAGGCAGAGGTGCTGCCATCCAGTCCTGAGAAGAGAATTAAAGACACATGTAAAAGCTCTGTATGTTTGGGGGATTTCTACCAGAACAAACCCACTTTCTGAACACTGAGCTTTGAAACTAGTTCCAAACCAATTCAAGTCATGTACTCCAGGATCTCAACTGGACCACTCTGTACCTGTAATGTGCCCAAAAAGGCAGGTGCAATGCAGCCAGCCAGGCTGGGACTTGATCAACTGAAAGATCAAGTAAACATTACTCAAGGCCAGGCCTAGAACAACAGGAACAAAGGCCTCATGTATACAGGAAGCTCTAGGAATCAAGAGAAAGCAAAATTGTAAAGTCTTTGGCAAACCCCCAGAAACTAGACCTGAGCAGAGAGAGTGTTGGTGTAAAAGAGTGCAGAGGGTCTTATGTCTCTGTTCCTGGGCAGCAGCTTGCTTCTGGCAGCTCTGCAAAAATCAGGAACACCATATCCATCACTCTTCTCAGTCCTGGCCTGCAAAGTAGCCACACAAAGCAACCAGCCATACCACAGAAAGATTTAAAGCTGGGGAAGAAGGGAGAGGAATTCACAGCCTTGAGCAAGCAAAACCATTCCACAGTGATTCTGGTTTTGGATGCAAGATCTAACAAACAGCCACCAGGAAGCAAAAAGTATCTTTTGCAACTTTAAAAAAGCAGTAGTGTGTAAGTGAGATGTCAAAGATGTCTAATATCTTCTAAGTAAGATGTCAAAAGAGGATTTGGAAATTACTGCTTAGTTGCTGTTCAACTGACACTGTCTTCCAAAACAACTGAAGTAAGAACAGTCTGAAAGAGATTCATCAGAAGAATGCTTCAGCAGAGCATTTTCACACCCAAAGACAACTAAAAGAAGATGGTGGGCAACTTTCAGGAATTAGTCCTTCACACGATCAAACAGTGTCACAACAAAAGAGAGGAGGACTGGATGCACTCACTGTAGTAGTTGATGTTTCGGACCCAGTTATGAACCCCTCCATCTGAGCCTGGAGGACTTGGCATCGGTCTCTTTGCCAAAAACTCTTCAATGACAGACAAGGTGGACAAGCTCTGGCTGCAAAACCAAGATCTCTGTTCAGGAAAAAGCCCCCCAGCAGCAGAACTGGAGTATCAGAATCCTTCCCCAACCATGACAGTGCTGATGGTTGTCAAACCCTGTTTGTGCAGCACACCCCTCGCTAGTAAATGTGACAGCGGCAGAACTATAAAACCCACGGATGAAAATCCACATTAATACAACAAAGGAGAAAAGGGGAACTGCCACACCATTTATCCTCTGGAAAAACCTCCCAGTACCAGGGAGATCCCATTACTCCAGTATTTAATGATTATAGGATCAGTTGGTGATATTCTGCTTACCTGAAGACCAAGATCTTGTCTCCAAGCTTCACACTTTCCTCAATTAGGTGGAAAAGTAACACCATCTTGGGAGAGTTCTCCAGGACTCCCGTCTGGTAATCACACAAGATGTCTTTGGCCTACCAAGAAACGGGAGACTATTACAGGTGGAGTTGCTCATTCCCTGTTTAGTTCAACAGCTCTGTCTCAAGGTGAGAGAAATAAATCAAGGCAACGAGGTTATTTACATCCAGTTGTTCAAGGTGACAATGTTACTCCCGACTACTGCTGCTACCTCCCATTGCAGAAGCTCCAAATGACAAACTTCTTTGATGAATGAGTGCCCTCTTAACCTCTAATGACTCTTTCATCTCAAGAGCTTTTCTCCATCCTTCTAGATTTACCACCATCTTATTTAGATCAAAGTTTACCCTAACACTTTTATTTAGAATAACGAAGTCCATGGCCTTTTTCAGAGAGATGAGAACGACGATGTAAGAGTGCTGCCTGCACTTTTACCTCATGAGAGTCACAAACCCCTCCTAGCACCTCACAGATCTGCTTATCAAGATGCTCTGTGGTAAAGAGAACTTAGGAGAAACCCACAACTCAAACAGAAGAGTCTCCTCTTTGCTCTGCTTCAGAAGACTGTCCAAATGAAGAGCTTCCCAGCAGTGACACTCACCCACTCATAAGTTACGACCTGATTTGCTCTCTCCTGAAAAGGGTTGAAGCCAACACTCTGGAGGAACTTGCTATTAGTAGCTTCTCCAGCTGGTGATGCCAAAGCATTACTCTCTGTTTTAACTTTAATTCCCTGAGGCTGGCAGCGGGAATTAGTGTTTGCTGTGCCAAGGTCATCCACATCCAAATCCTGCTCATTTGCCAGATTCTCCTTTTGCAGAGCTTCATACAACACATCTGGATGGTTCCAGATCTGAAGGGATAAAGAAAGGAAGTAGTTAGACCTGCACTGGTCTGCTGCTTGCCAATGACTGTGACCTGACAGCCCCCATAGCTATTCAAAGGAAAGAACTAATACTTCTTCTGGGCTCTCATATCTTTAATCATGTCCAGTTCTTTCCTTGAGAACAAATCAGGAGGTCACTGTGCACCCTACACAGCACAAAGGCAGAGGAAGCTGCCTGTTTGCACTAAGCAGGTAAGGTTATGTAGTTCAAGATATCAGCCCAGATTGTTTCAGCTGATGCCAGCAGGTTTCTTGCACAGTTTGAAAGGGACATTTAACATCCCTGAATCCCACTTCTGGAAGCAAAGACAACAATACTGTTGAACCACTGCAAAGCACTCTGGGGAGAGATGATGTCCCTGGCCAACCACACTTTCACCTCCTCTTTTATATACTCCCCTTTCCTCAACACATTAGAATCTTTCTTTGCATCTTCTGCCAAAACCTACCTTACAACAGACACAGAAAGCTTTGAGTGGATTCAGCCCCAGCCAGCCACTGTTGCCTGCGTCACGGAACCGGTTCATGAACTCCGTGTAAAGGGCCCGCTGGATCTTGGACAGACGTACCAGAATGACATGCTCTTCCTTAGATGGGAGCTGAACCTTCAGCACGTTGTGGCCTCGCCTGTGGAGGAAATAAAAAGAGTCAGATAAATACAGGGAAGAGAATTTCCCAATATGAGCTCCCTGTGGCTGCCTGTAGGGTAAGATTTTGACTTCTTGCCCACCCAGCTGCAGGGAGAAGGACCTCTAAATTGCATGTTTCTCTAGTGCATGATACTTCTGAGACACTCTCCCTGCAGCAAAATACCAATTGTAAACACAATTACAAAGATCTCAAACATTACAATCTTCTAGCACAGGTCACAGAGTTAAGAGGGTGACGAAAGTCCTGTTTTCCATGGTAGCTGAAAAACAGGAATAAGACGTAAAGTCTATTTTCAGCTCTGCCAATGATTAAGACACTCCAGACCAGCATCTTAGAATCCTCATCTGAGAAAAAAACGCTGATTTATTTCCAGAGTGGTGGAGTTACTGTCACTTTTCTTAACACTTTCACGAAACACTTCCAGATTCTTGGATAAGGATGTCACAAAGCACACATCCAAATTAGCTATTAAGCCATCAAAATAAACCTCAGGTAACTCTAGGGCAGTTAGAGGTGTAGTTCTCTATTATCAGAGTCTGTGGTACCAAAGCATACCAACTTTACAGTGTGGCCAGCAGGGCCAGGGCAGTGAATCTCCCCTCATACTCAGGCCCCACTTCGAATCCTGGGTTCAGTTTTGGGTCCCTCAATACAAGACAATGAGGTGCTGGAGCGTGTCCAGATTCAGGCAACAGAGCTGGAAAGGGTCTGGAGCACAAGTCTGATGAGGAACAGCCGAGGGGGCTCAGCCTGGAGAAAAGGAGGCTTTGGGGAGATCTCTCTCTCCACAACTACCTAAAAGTAGGTTATATCCAGGTAGGAAACAGTCTCTTCTCACAGGTAACAGTGACATGACAAGAGAAAATGGCCTCATATTGTGCTGGGGAGGTTTAGATTGGATATTAGAAAAAATTTCTTCATGGAAACATGGGCAGTCAGGCATTGGAACAGGCTGCTCAGGGAAGTGGTGGAGTCACCAGTCCTGGAGGGATTTAAAAAGAGTCATAGGTGTGGCTCCTGGGGAAGCTTTAGTGGTGGCTGTGCTGGGTTAATGGCTGGACTTGATGATCTTACAGATCTTTTCCAACCTAAACGATTCCATGATTCTATAAGGCAGCAAGATTTAGATGTACTGCATAAACCCAGCAAACAAGCCAGGTAACTTGTGCTGGATGAAGCAGCTGTTTGCATGGAGCACACCCCGAGAACCCTCGTGGACTCACCGCTGCACGAAGCCCTCGAGCAGGCTGTGCAGGACGTGGCTGCGGTAGCGCATCAGCCGCACGTCCTGGGGGGTGCTGTCAATGCACTGCCCGTTCAGGATGGGCCGCTCAAACATGTTGCTGAATTCCTGCCGTGAGCCCAGGAAGTCAGGCCGGACAAAGTCCACCATGCACCAGTACTCGATGAGGTTGTTCTGGAGTGGGTACCCAGTGAGCACCACCCGCCGGCGCGAGCGGATGTTCTTCAGGGCCTGGGAAGTGCTGGCGTGGCAGTTCTTTATCCGGTGTCCTTCATCACAAATAACCACATCTGGGCCGGGGCGAGACAAAGCCTTCTCAATCCCTGAGGACATGGGACATTAAGTGTTAGTTAGAGATGAGTAAGAAAAAGTTCTGGTTTTATAAAATCACCAGCTTCACAAAAGAGAGGTATTTCTGAAAGACAACAAAGCAGTGCAGAGAGCAAGGCTAATTCAGGAGATAACATAGACACTAGTTCTGATTTAGCAAAATGTAGTAATGAGCAAACATAACTGCCCCTTGATTTCTGTTCAATGACCTGCATTGCATCAAGCTGGGTGTCTTGCATCAAATCAGAGTGAAATCTCACACTGACAAGTCCCAGAGTTCAGTATACTAAATTCTACACTTGCAGCTCTTAGAAGAACTTCGACTCAGTCAAAGCTCAACAACCTTCTGTCTCCAAAGACACAATCCCACCCAGCAAAGTTCTATCACGTCTGTAAACTAAAAGCAAATTACAGGTTGTTTCCCTGTGCTGCCACAGCTGACAGCCAGCTGGACAGCAGGGTCACACTCTCCCTCTTGAGGGCTGACTTCCCACCTTTCAGAAGCTCCTGCTGCCGGTCTTCCTCATCCAAGTCAATAATGACAGGGCCAGTTTGTTTCTTTGTTCTCTTCTTCCTGCCAGTGGCAAAGGACTTCTTCAGTGAGAGGAGTCGGTACATCTCGTATCCCATCAGCAGCACACCACCTTCTGTCACCCAGTCATTCACCACCTTTGCACGTGCAGCTGTCGTCCTGCAAAACAACCAAATAAACCCTAAGCTTTACTACAATTTCAGGTTGAATCACTGGATTGGAGTCTGCTGAGAAAAAATACCCATTCAATTAATTAAAGCACTTTTCTCACATCAAACCAGATGGAGGTTTACAATGAAATTTCTTTAGGAAACAAACAGATACAGAGGTGGGAAAAAAAGCCTTTTATGTGTCATGGATAGCAGGATTGAGAATGACAAATCCTTACAGGAACTAAGGTGTAGAAGTTTGTCATGCACAAAAGCATATCAGACTCAAGAGCTCCCTTTTTATAGAGCTGTGGAGTTTGCCTCTGCAAAAACCATTTTCAGAACAAGCTGCCAATGCACATGGTTGTTATCTTCAAGTTGTTTATCCCCTGCTGTCTCCTTCAGTGCTCCTGTCCTCCAGGCTTCATTCCCTTCCAGCCTGCTCAGAACTGGTTCAGATCAAGACACTGTCTTCACTCAGTCCGCCACAGTACATCACATCCTGGCCAGCGTGGATAAATAAATGGCTGGAGTAGCATCAGCAGATTCAAATATATCCCACCCAATAGATGAAGATATCAACAGGTAGGTGCATAGACACAGCCAATGAACTGAGAATTCCCCAGAACCACTGCACTGCCCTGATCCATGCAGGGAAAATGACCCAGAAAGAAGCAGAGATCCCTGAGCCAAGAGCTCAGAAAAGCTTTTACTGTCACCTACTTGTGTTCATCATTCAGGATGTGGACTTTGAAGGTGCGGGGCTGAACCTCTTTGGAGTTATAATCAGCAGGAAGGTTTTCAGGTGCTGGGAGCCACATGTTGAACTCTGCTAGCCAGTTCTGGAGTGTATTCACCTGAAAAAGTTTGCCATGGAAGGATTAAAAACCCAGTTGAGTCACTTGGGATTTTTAAGAGCAAAAACAAGATCAGGGAATGACACCCAGTGTGCCCAGATGGAAGCAGCAGCTCACAGCATGCAAATTCAGGAACACAGGGAATGATAAAGGGGGAAGAGCAGCAAGGATGTGATAGACCTTAATGAGTGATGGGACACTAATCAACCTTCTCTACACAAAAACAGAAGTAGTGTAAGGAAACCCCTCAACCAGCCCTTCATGTGGCTACTTACAGGTACAATGGCAAGAACAGTCTTTGCCTCTGTGTGCCGAAAAAGTACATCCAAGAAAGAGATGACCTGTATGGTCTTGCCCAGGCCCATGCTATGTGCTAAAATACACCCAAACCCACTGCTGGTTTTAAATCTCTCCAAGGACTCGACCAAGTTGTCATAAAGGAATCGGATCCCACCAATCTAGGTAGAAAAGTAGAAAAAGTGTTAGAATGGTGGCAGACAAAAAAGCCCAGGATGGGTATGTATTTACAGAGTGGCAAGTACATGAGGACCATGAAAATGTAAAGGGGATGTTTCAAATTCACTGAAGTACTCTAATCCAGGGAAGGCTCAGAAACTAAGTATTTTTAGATGCCCATAGAATTTCTTGCGAATATATCAATAAATCAAAATTTACTTGTGTCCAGAGGATCTGAATTGGGGTTGATTCATTTGTTTATAAATATAATTTTATTTTTTAAAAGTTCATCTAAATATACAAAGGTCTGATAATGACAACAGCTGAAATTCTACAGAGACTTGGCCTTCTTCTAATTCAGTTTTATCATTTGACTGTCCACAACAGTCGCCACCACAACCAGACTGGTCACAGGGCTCACGAAAGAAGTTCTGCTGCGATTCCCAGGCAAGCTTGCCCAAATTAATTGTATTTTCAAGGTTAACAAAGCCTACCTGATGAGGTTTTACTGCATGTGCCAGCTGGGGAGCTAGGAAAATGTCCTCCTCATTTGGTGGATGATTGATGTTGACAATAACTTGCCCCAGAGCATCTGACTGATTTAAGGCATCATTCACATGAGAGCCACTGCTCTCTTCACTGCCATCCTCCTCCCCCTCATTGCCAGAGTCACTGCTGTCCACAATTTGGAGGGCATCATCCTCTCCTGAGCTCAGCTCAATCACTTCTGTAAAGTAACCAAAACAGGAGAGAATACGGATGAAATTAACTTGATATCAGGGTTTATCATGAATGGAAAAAACCTATCAAGAAATAAGGCTACCCCCAGCTTTTGCAATTCCACCATGGCCTAATGATGTATCCTGAACAGGCAGGCATGATACAGGCACACACACCAGCCCCCTCAGACCAGGAAATGAAAGCATCACCTTCACTAGCTTCCAAATGTTTCAGGTAACATTAACTTGGGCTGATCCAAAGACAACATGAGACAGTTTCTAGGAGTGTTTTACATTCTCTTCCATATGTTTTCTTAATTCCCAAACCCAGACACGAATTTATCTACTGATGTAATGCCTAAGGATCATCAAGGAGTCCAGTTGAATCCATTCGGGACAAGGGACACAAAAACTACTTCCAGCTGCAGATCTGAATACTTAGATGCTCCTTTTACATGCAGCAAATGATGCCACATCTCCTGTAAGCATTCTTCAGCAATGCATTGAGCAAAGCTAAGTGCATTTATAAAGCAGAAATAAACACAAGTTCACAAGCCCTGACAGGCCATTTTATAAATGTCATTTCAGGACTCACAAGCCAGAACTGCCCAAATAATTGGAAACCAATAGGCCTACAAAAATCTGAAGTGATTCACCACTGGAGCATCTGACCAGATGAAAACAGATCTGTGGCTGAATAAACAGCATATTGAGGAGAAGAGCAGGCTGAGGCAATTGGTCACTCACCATCTTTAATGCTATTTTTTCCTTTAGTATCATCTTCACTGCCACTGCTGGTACTGTCGAGGCAGATCACTTCCTCAGCCAGGACCTGAGGGGGGAGCTGGGTCGCCTCTGCTGTTCTGAAAACTATGTCCTCTACAAACATAAATTACAATAAGTAAGTAATTCACAATAATGGGGAAGGAGACAAAACTGTTCAGAAACCAGACAGTATTTCCTTCCACTTTAGCTACAATAACTTAGTCCTGGAATTTTCCATAACAGACTCTCACTGTCTACAATCCTGCTATGACTCAGCTTCCTGGGTCACAGTCTCCTCCATTCTCAATATGCTGAAACAATAGCCCATTTGCTGATGGCACCCTCTGTTTCATGCCCTGACTGGGGCACACTGACTATGCAACATGCTAAAGCCCTTTGTTTCTCTTTTTTTTGGTCTCAGTAAAAGCTGTGTTTCATCCAGCAGAGAAAGTACCAACTGCTGAAGGGATGATAACTGCTCTTTGTTAGTAGAGACACTGTAATAATTACATCCCACATATCATAAAGAACTTTTGCTGACCAAGAGCATTTGTTTGTATGCTTTTAGTGCTGCCATTTGGGGGAGAGGCTAATAGGGCCAAACAGCACAACTGCAGTGACACAGCAAGCAATGACACTGTTCTGGGACTGAACCTACTCTGCATAAGTTAAAGTGTTTTAAACAGCTCTTACTCCTTCTCCCACACGTAGAAGTGTTTTTCACACTTACACATAAGGGAAAATATATATTTCCTCAAGAGGCAAAGCCAACTCAAGGATTCCTTACCCTTGCCCAACATCCAGCTGCACTTCTCTGTCCTTTACATCTTTTGGAGCTGTGCTATAAGCTAAATCACCAAAATGATCCAGATTCGGAAACAATGCAAGGTGACATATTCACCCAAAGACATGAGTGATGCTTAACCATTTATACTGCCTGTAACTCACTGCTTGGAATGCAAGGAAGGTCAAGGTTATATCACCAACACATGTGCACCCAGTCTTTTGTTCCACTATCCCCAGTACCAGACACATGTGTTACCAGACAATTCCCAGGACAAACAAGATCTGGCATTTCTGCCAAATCTGTTGATTTAAGCTCCCATACCAGCTGGAAAGACAAGAGAGCTCTGTTTTAGCATCCCCCTACACACACTTAATATGTGTCAAAATATCTTCAACAAACATCACCTGGCACCTTTCACCAAGCATCCACTGTATCTCGATACAAAACAAGCTCAGAAGTGGAACTGCCTACACTGAACCTACAAGTGGTTTGGAACCGCTGTTCCAAGAGTTTACACTTGAAAGTCCAAGTATAGCAGAGAATCATAGAACTAGATGACCCTTCAAAGGTCATCTAGTCCCACCCCTCTACACTGAGCAGGGACATCTTCAGCTACATCTGGCTGCTCAAAGCCCAATCCATCCCAATCTTAAATGTTTCCAGGATAGGGGCATTCATCACATCTCTGCACAACCTGTGTTTCAGCACCCTCATTGTAAAGCATTTCTTCTTTTATCTAGCCTGAATCTACCTCCCTTTAGGTCAAAACCATTACCCCTTGTCCTATTTGGACAAGGACCTTCTTCATTCAGAATCTATCCTTAAAACTCTTGCTTTGGCTGGCATCTCCCAGTGCTTACCAGGAAGAAACTCCAGGGGTACAGTTTGTATAGAGGCTGGATAATCCTTCCGCTGCTGCTCAAGCCGTTTCCTTCTCTCCAACTCTTCCTGCTGGGCTGCCTTTGTCACAGCTTCCAGTTGGTCCTCACGCAACAGCTTTCTGAACACAGGAGCAAACATGATTTGGTTATGTTCAATTTCTTCCAAAAACCTGAACACAGCTGCTGCAAAGATGACTGACAAGCTCCAGGTATTCTGTCAGCCACACAGAGTAGGAACATCATCCCCCAAATGATATGGGCAAATTCTACAGCTATTTCAACACTGTGCTTCCCAACTACAGGTAACACTACTGTCACTCAAGGAAAAGACAAAAGTTTGACAGAAGCAAAGTAATGAAAGGAGGAAAAACTTACGTGGGTAAGCACATACTTAAACTAGGTTAACAGACACTAGTTCTTCTGCTTGAAAGGGTGTTTTTTATTGATGTGCAGTTTAAAAACACAAAATGCAGTAGGACATGCAAAGAAGATATGTGCAAAGAAAATGTATAAATTCCCCCCCAAAAAGTCATCACCCTAATTCTCTTCTGACAGCATTTTCAGGAGCTAGGATCTCTAATGGTTTTAAAAATTGTTTCAAGGCATTCTCTCAAAGCACCTTCCCTTTAGAGGTAATTTTATTTACTTCCAGAAGTTGTTTTTCCCCTGCTTCAGTGTCACATGTCCAGTCCTGGAAATGAAGGTGCTTTTGCCAGAGGAGAGGTGCAGTACAAGCAGTGGTAAAATTCAGCTTCCTAGAACTAGCCTTTAAAATCACCCAACACCACACTTCAGGGACATCTCCTTCATCCTAATGAAGTCTCATTTTCCAAGCCTATCCAATGCTTATTCCTTCAGCTTTAAGAAAATCAATCTGCACAAGCTTACATAGGCACCAAAGACCACCAGCACAGGACATGATAGCCACTTGCTGCCACAGGAGTTCCTGCTCCATTAGTTCTCCTCTGAGCTTATAAAATTCCCTTGAACAGAACTGCCTAGTGATTTACCACCTCACAACCTGGCCCAGAATATGTGGTGAATTACACAATCAAACAATTACTGCTTTATAAAATCCAGGTGAAACTGACTTCCAACATTTCAGTTGCTAGTCATAGCATCAGCATTCCTGTCAACAAGTACCCAGGACAGTACAGGAAAGGACTGTATTTTAGGCTGTTTGCAATAGGATTCACCTCAGCAAATATCTGAAAGTGGTATTTACTTAATGGTGTTACTGTTTTTCAACTACATCTCTCAAAAGACAGCAGCAATTACACAATTTTTGCAATATATTCCATAACCAAATACTCATTCTTCTGAAATACCAAACAAGTCTGCACCCACATGCAGCACTCCAGTCTGAGATCACTCTACTCCCACTGGTGAAATCCTAAGGTTTTGGACAAGAAAAGCCATCTGGTTTGCCAGCAGTGGCACAACGTAGCTCAGAAGCAAGCACAGAGATCCTGTTTTCACCACCATATGTGACCCGAGCTCTTTCCGTCCTGCTGCTGCTACTTACCTTATGTTCCTCCGCATGTGAGACGGTTTCTGAGCCCTCTTCTTTTTGGTGTCCTCAGAGGCCAGGCTCTTGTGCTGGTTCTGCAAGAGTTGCTCTGCCCGCTCGCTCTGAGATGAGGTAGTTGAAGTCGAGCGCTGCCATTCTCCATCCTCCGCATGCTCCGCATGGTCACCGCTGAACACGGCATCCTGGGGTTGGTCTGCAAGGGGCAGAACATGACATGGCAACAGCTGGGCCAGGCTGCCAGCTGGCTGTTCCACGAGCATTCAGCAGGATTTGAGGCAAACAAGAATGGACAACCCTACTCTCTCTCATTTGTAAGCACATCACTCTGAGAGTTAAAACTGGGGTCCTTCCTGACAGTCAAAGAGAGCTAAGAAGTTTTACAGTGAAGGATCTGTCCCTAGTGAAAGCCAAGACTAACACCCCTCAACACAGCCCAAAAGTGTCCTGACAAGAAAACAAGGCAAAATTATTTAAGTCCATGCAGAACACTTGTTACCCCAAGGGTCTGTTTTTCTGTTTTTCTATAAGCTCTGATTAAAACAAGGAATTTGAATCTCTTTTTCTGTGTTTCACATCATTCAAGTAGGGCAGAAACTTCCATCTATATGACACCTGTGCAACCATCTCCCAAGTCAATAGAATACAGTATGTAAAAGGTTATCTGGTTCAAACACTGGGCCATGGCTCAGCAGGCAGCTCAGTGGTTTCAGCACCAGGCTTCACTCTCATGGTTTGAATGGTAATTTCCAACAAGGTTTATGTCAAACAAAATTTAAGTGGCAATACTCTTTCTACATTATAAATCATATGCATTCATTTTTCTCTTCATTCTCCTATTTCCAGACTTCCCTTTGTGCCTGATTCCACTCTTAAAGCACAATGTGAAATTACAACTTGTTCTACATGACACTTTGCTCTTCAACAGGCTGCCAGTGACCAAGCTAATGTTTCCAGAGCAAAGAAAGGAAATGTTTCTGTTCAAAAGCTTCCCTTGAAGCAAACTGTTTCTGACAAGTGTTGTAATAGCTTCTTTGAAGCATTTTGTCCCCTTGTGTCAGGCAAAGACATACCCTGAACTTCATCTTGTAATCAGCTTTCTTGCTTACATTGTGTATCTGAGCTAATGACTGAACTGAAATGACACATAGACAGAACTTTGAAGGAAAGAAGACATCAGTGCAGAGGAATGTGGCAGATGAAGTTATACAGAACCAACAAGCATCACATTGTGACTCTGAGGGATCTGGAGACAGAGAACATTCCTTCTCAAAATGCTGGGAGCTTAAATGAAGGATGCTTCAGTACAGCACATTGCACCTACAGCTGTCATGTTGATATGCCCATTAAATTAACCTCATCTCCAGTACCACATCTTAAAATTGAGATGACAACAAGCAGATTCACACCTTGTTCAAAAGCACCAACTTTGCAAACTTCCTCTCCAGACATCCCACCAGACCCACCCCAGCAAGTCTACGTCAGAACACATTTAGGACTTCAGAGCTCAGCCCACCATGGACCAGTACCAGCAGAGCAGCTCAAACATTTCTGTGAATATCTATCTCTGCAAGCCCTACCCATACTGGAAAACCAGGTATCCACAGCTTACAGGATGGAACAGATCTCATGATGAATGCAAGGAGAGTTATGCATATGAAGATAAAGGCAAAGGGGTTCACTGCTACAAGCACAGCAGTTCTACCACAGCCAGTCTTGGAGCCCTGTACTCCCACCATGCCTCTTTAGACTTACAAGCTCAGATTATCAAGCATCAGCTCACTTGCTGATGAGAGCTGTGCTGGGAATAAACCCAGTTTCTCAGGCTTCCCAGACAACAACTCTGCTATTTGAGCTACAGACACATTTTAGTCACATTACCTGCAATTCTTCAGCACTGTTTCCTTCCCCCCACCCCTCTTGACTCCTGGTTATATAACTAGATCAAAAGATTGGATGAAATAGGGCAAAGGGAAGCAGGGAGGCTGCACACGTGATCACATGCTCCGGGATGAGTCATTAAACCGGAGACAAACACTGCCATGGTTACATTGCTGCCATCTCACCCTGGGCCCGGAGGACCTTGACAAGGCACCAGAGAGCACAAAGCCATGCTTGTTTGGAAGAGGAAGCGCTTCCCTTCCCACACTCCAGCAATTGCCCACATCACCTCCTCCAGCAGCCACCCTGCCACCTGCACTGTGCAAGGGAAGAGTGTCTTCAGGAGAAGGGTGATAACAGAAAAACCTAAAGGCTCACGAGCCCAAATTATTATGCCTCCTCTATGGTTTCAGATGTGTTGGCCAATCCCTATGTAGACTCATTCCATTTCTGCATTTTACCTTTTCTTTCCTCTTGATGATATGTAATACGATCTCTGGTGAAACCTACACAGGTAATTTATCACCAAATTTTGGGCTTCAGGCTCCTGGTCAAATGAGAATCATATTTTAAAAACCCTATGTGATCCACAGCTGGATCACATAGGGTTTTTAAAATATGATTCTCATTTGACCAGGAGCCTGAAGCCCAAAATTTGATGATAAATTTGGTCCTGCACTGACTACAAGCCCTTATCTGCCACAGCCACATCTGCTCAGGCTGGTGCTTGTCCTGTCAAATATAAGTTCTGAGGTGAGGAACACAATCTGTGCCTCAGCCCACACCCCTGACACATATGCATCAAGAGAGCTCTTCCACACTAGTGACAGCTCCAAACATCTCTCTCACTGATTCAGCTGCAGTGGGATTCAGGGGACAGACAGCTTCCCAAAGGCTGCTCCTATCCTTGCCGCCACCACCAGGAATAAAGCTTTTCACAAAGTTTAACTAACACAATGTTAAAATCAGAAGTCTAACCTTGCAACAGCTTCCACCACACCTGTGGCATGAGCTGGCAGTTACGAGCAGGAATTGTTTTGCTGCTGCTTTGTATTAAACATGTGATTATTTGCACAGCCTAAACCTAGCCCAGATGAAAAGTGTGGCTCTCTGCTGCAGGCATATGGCTGCTCTCCAATACAGTGAGCTCCAAGCTGTGTAAATGGGACCCACACTGCGACAAAAACACATTAAGAAACAATAACTACACACATGAACACCTATTTTGTATAAGAACAGGTCTGATCTTTGGGTTGGAGGGAGTGTGGGAAGAGACTCGTTGAACAAGTCCCATCAGGTAATCAATGGAATAATCCTGCCCCAATTTTGCCAAACCTACATCTACAACAGAAACGCAATTACGGTTTTGTAACAGGAGCTCAACACACTACTCTGACGTGGTTACACAAGTAGCTTTTTACACAACACAAAAAATTCATCAGCCACGTTTGCATGTTGACAACTCTCTGATCATGCTGGAGCTGCTGTGCACTCTAGGAAGACCTAGGCATTTATCCACATTGCCTGCTTGAGAAGAGCATTGCCACCAGCCTGGGGGGGGTGACAACCCAGCACAGCTTTGCACAGCAAGATGAGCCACATCAGAAAAAGCAGGCCCAGGTCTGCCTAGCAGAAGACAGCCATGGGCCAGGTGTGGTTGTTGGCAAGATGTAAATCCATCCCATGGTTACACACTGTGGGCACCAAGAATCACCCGGCTCACACCAGCTTTGTTTCATATTTTGCACTGTCCTCACCACAACTACAAAGATTTCCCAAGGGAAGTGGTGGTAGCATCAATGCAGCTACTCCCTCAGATAGGTTACAGCTCTCTGAGAAATCTCCAAACAGTTCCCAGTGGTTATGGACACCTGCGCACACCCAGGCACTCTGTCCTGCAAGGTACCCTGAATACCAAGAGGGAAACAAATATCCTTTCTCATGCACTTCAGAGGTGTGAAATGTACCTGCACTCTCAAAACCCAACAGACCTGGTTACAGCATGGCTCTGGTTTGTGCTGCAGGCCAGAGGTTGCCAGGTTTTTTTCTCAATAAGCAGCAGCAAGCACCACCCCCAGATGTACATACCAATAGGGGAAGGTGTTTGGTTTCTCGACCAACACTTGCATGTCGCAGTATTACAGCTGAGAAGTCTCACTAAGAGAGTCGTGACTGCTGAGTAACGCTGCTTCAGATGTTCCCTATGTGGTGTGACTGCCAGAGCTGTCCCTAAACACTGCACACAGCTGTGACTCATGTGTAACACAGCAAAAAATTCGTCCTGCAGTCAGGCACTTCCTGCTGCAGCCAAGCTCACCTCATCACCTCCTTCCCAAACTTCTGTTACAACAGCACAGGATTGAGCCTGGAGAATGTTCTCTAGATCATCGATTCAGCAGTGAATTGCTCTCGACACAGCCTGCTCTGCAAAATGGCTCAGGTTGCTGTCAAGTGTCATGAAGCAGCAGGCTGTTTTGAGGTGTGACGTCTGTGTAACTAACACTGTCTTCTGACATCAAGGTAAGTGAAAAACAGTGTTGAGCTAATCTGTGCTCCAAGGCAGACCTCAGTAAGTCCAAGTGTCTGTGCATCCACAGTTTGGCTCTAGCAACAGTCAGCACTCATAGGAGTACAGACATTCCCATTCAGAAGATCTGAGGGTCTCCTACCTGAGGTTGCTGCATAAGAAGCTCCAAGAGACCCCTCAGGGGACAGTGACTTCCCTGCCTGGTCAGTTACTAGCCACTGGTATGTATACCTCCTCCTGGGAGACCAGTTTCATTGTGAGGGTAACTCCAGTGACTCCAGGAAAGACATAGCACTGAAAACCAGACACTTGTTTATTTATAAAATCATTTCACTATGGAAACTCAGGATACCAAACAGGACAATTTTGCTGAGTGTTTGGGCATTATTTTTTATCCTAAGGACAGGGATGTGCATGCACGGTGAGGAAGGTAGCTACATGTAGAGCAGTGAGCAGTTAATTCTTACTTTGGGAGCTTTCTTTAGTCCTGCACAAACAACAAAGAGTAGTTAAATATTATTGCAGGCCTTCTGGGAACTTCTATGCCGTTTGTAGGCAAAAGCCTGTCAGAGACTAGCTAATACTAGCTAGCGCTACTACAGCCGGTACTGAGCTGTCAAAGCAGGAATGGGAGGAGCATTGAGGGATGGCACAAGAAAGTCTAATTGCACAGTTCCAGCTGCAACTCAGTCCCTGACACACTAAACTACAACTGGAGTGCCAAAGGCTGGAGGAGAAACTCTGCAGAGCAAGCCTGACTGCAGAGGCTCTGACAGCCTGGAAGATGCTCTGTGGGGTTATGCGATGTTTCCCCAGCGGGCTGGGTAGGTGATGCCAGAGTGCAGCTGTACCTGGCTAATGAAGACTAGCGGTTCTCTAACTGCAGCAGAGCAATCAACTCGGGGGCTGGCAACAGCCAGAGTCCTCTGGCTCATCCTGTATCCAGCTGTGCAATAGAAATGAAATACTTTCAGAATATTCTTTGCATGCAACTGGTGCAGCTGTTGCGTGGACGCCATGTAAGAAGGGAGAAGGGGTGTCTGCACAGAGCACCTCTCACAGAGGTGGCGTTGGGCGAAAACACGAGCACCACAAGGCTGGGCTGGAGGCAGGAAATTCCTTGTGAAAACTTTCAAGCATAGCGTAGGTGAAAGTAAGGGAAAAGCTCAGACTCCCTTCCTCCAGGCTTTACCTGTTGCAACACCCAGGAGAGGCACAAAGCCGGCACATATCAACACCCGGTTGCTTGCACCCAAAGCACCGGGAAAGCCACCCCAGAGGGGTCAGAGCGGGACAGAGCAGGGCGCAGCTCCGCCGGGAACTCGGGGCTCTCCGCGGCAGCCGCTGGCAGGGCAGCTAATTAGCAACAAGACTTTGTTCTCGGAAAATAATCGGGCTCAGTCTTCGACGGCAGGACGCCCCTCCCAGCCAGCAGCCCTTAACAAAGCCCTAATTATGTAAGTATTATATAACCCGGCACACCTGCCCCCCCGCGCCGGCCGCGGCACCCGCGCCCGGCCGCCCCTCGGCCCTCTCCGGTCACAGCAGCGGCCACTGCTGCCAGCGCGACAGCGGGGACCCGCCTTTTGTCCGCCTGTCCACACGGGACCACCACGGCTGTGGGAGCTGCCAGCCGGGCACTGCGCCCCGGCCAAGCGGGAGCTGCAGCCCCGGCCCAGGCTGGCTCCGCCTGGCCCCGCTGAGCACAGCAGGGACCGAGTCCCGACACTGCTCCGGGCCCAGCGCTGCTGCCATGCCTGCTGTCCTGCTGAGTCACAGCCGCGGTACTGCCAGGCACAAAGGCGTCCTTCGGGCTGAGCTGCTCCCAGGGGAAGCTTTCCTCACCTGTCAAAAAGCACGTACATCTTCATTCCCCTTGCTGATTTATCTAGGAGTTAACCACCCCAGTCTGTCGTTCATACTTGTCACTGTAACCAGACACAGAGTCTGTCATGTTGGTATAACAAAGAGCACTGCTTGAAGTCTGAGTAATGTGTTTTTCATTTCTCTAAGTATTAGTAAAGCGATCGCTCGCTGTGGGCTCAGGACACCTACGTGAAATCTGCAGATTGCTGGTGACGGATGGCAGGTTGCCTCTGTCCCCAAAGCAGGACCAGAGGATGGAGGGAAGAGATGAGCTCTAAAGAAAAAGCCACCAGCACTGACTCTGTGGGCCAGAGCATGAGCAGGGGGCCAGACCCTGAACACGCACAAGTCAAAGCCATCTCCAGTCTCCTTTGGCAAGAAGTAAGCCCTAATCAATGGAAACCTTTATAATATAAATTACAAGGCAGCACTGCCCTTCTTTTTTCCTTCAGATATCTTTCAGCATATCAGTTGCTGATGAGGTTATGCTGCAGAATAAAACTCCTTTCCTGGCCTGAAGGAATCCTTCAGGAACAAAAGGCAGCAGAACTGAAGAGCAGGAGCAAGGAATACACCACCCAGAAACCAAAAGAAAAGGAAGCAGCCAAGAAGTGCTGAGAGGCAAACTGGAATATCAAACAGCCAACTTTGGTGACAGGCAATATATCTTCTGACCCTGGGATTATGCAAGCAGAACCAGGCCCCAAATACCCAAGAGATCTTGTTCTGGCTGGGCCTCAATGCTGCGGACACTGAGACCCGGGTTACATAAACACCAAAGAGCACTTATATAACTGTTGTATGGCACAGGCTCACAGCCTCTGGCACCCCACTGCCACTGGAGTGTGGCGGGTACCTGCTCTGGCACCCAGCCCCTCCAGGACCTCCTCTTGTCCCTGCACAAGCCCCTGGATGCAGCCCAGGTGAGGTGCCCACCAGGTCATCCTCCCTTTTGCAGGCACCACAGGCTCACGGTTACTCTGGAGCACCGGGCAATCCTATGTCCATTTCCAGCTCCAATATGCTCAAAAGAAGGTTGTAAAATTTCAAATCAAGCATTTTCATAGTGCTTTGATTCAGCAACACCTGGAGAGATACAGAATGCTGCTACCTGCCATCCCCCTTCTAGATATGTAATCAAAATCCCTTTTCTTGATGGAAGTCCTCAAACCTAAACTGCTTCCTCCTGCCGTGCCCTCTCTCTTGTGCAGACACTGTGGGCATTAGTGAAGACAGGGAAACAAAGACAGGAAAGGCACCCACTAAGGTAGAGAGGGAAGCAGGGATCAGTCCCATTTGTTCTTTAGCCAGGGGTGTGTGAGAGCAATGAGTTACATAAAACTACTGCTCTGGAGTCAGGAAGTGTTTCAGGCTGAGTGCTGGAAGTTTTCAACAAGCTGTGCGCAGGAGGGAACTGAAACCTCCCCTCTCTGGTTATCCCAGTTAACTAGTAACCCAGAATAGAGTTTCGTCAGCCAGATTACAAAAATTACCATGGGGATCTAAACCACAAGTAACCGGATTTAACCTTATTTATTTTCACAACAGTTCAACTCTTTTTTTAAAAAAAGAAATAGGATCTAGTTTATTGTGGTGGCTAAATATTGATTTAGGTAACAATGATAAATTTCCCCTTTCCAGCTTCAGAAAATAGATGCATACGGGGGCTTGACACATTCCAAGCACAGTGAATCCAGCTGGCTGCTACCATGACTCTTCTAGGGATAAATTTCAGGGACTAAGAAAAAAGGACGAGTAGGGGAGCAAGCGTTCTGCATTATGCAATGATTACATAAGCATTAATTTACACTAGGTAGCTGGGAGTTGTAGCTTTATACCAGCATACCCTCAGAGCAATGAGAAATAATAAAGAGGTTATTGCTACCACACACTTCCAAGGCCACCAAAATGGCAAACAAACAACAAGCACCATCTGAACTTTAATCTCTGCCTCAAGCTCACACCACAGCTTTGCTCAGGACCTGCTAACAAGGACAGGGAGAAGACAGGTGACACTCACTCCTAATTTAAAAGAGCAGCATGGGAAATAATCCCAGCACAAGACATCCTCCAGCATCTGAGTCCTCCTTTGTTGTTGCTCCTGATGGCAATGGTGTAAGAGAGGAGCGATTTCAAAATTATAATAGTGTCATTTGTACCCTAGTCAGTGTCAAAGGAGTTCATGGCCATGATGAGCTCCTCACAGTAACCTGTGAAACACCCTCCTGTCCATCTTGCAGAGGAGGAAACTAAATCAAAGCTATGAGGTAGGCATCAGTGCTGAGTAACTCAAGTTACTGGCTCCCTGTCCTATGCTCTAAGCAAAAATTCTCTTTCTTCTCCTCAAATATAATTTCCTACTTGAAAAAAACAAAACACAGGTGTGCATTTTTTTTTAGAACTTAACAAAGCACAGAACTTCAGCTACGTTCCCTTTTTCTGCCTCAGTCTCTCAAGTAATTTCAGAGGAATTTTTAAGGACTCTGTTTAATGAGGGAGGCATCACTTGGGAGAAAAATTCAAATTGTTGAGTTTGAGCCTGTGTGCCACCGCATTCCACTGGCACTTTTCCCATCGACTGCAGCCAGAAAAGTGACCGAGAGCACTGGAGAAAGTTAATAAGACCAGGATGAAACACCATGGCTGAACGAACAATCTGTTTCTAGTTTTCCTTTCCAATGTATTTGTGCTGCTAAAGGAGTTTGACAAAAGGCTGCAAAGTTGTTTGTGGCAATCAGACTCAAGCAAATTGAAGTCACAATGTCACAAGAACCCCCTCACCCAAAATACCCAACAGGCTAAAAGCTAAGCACATTACAGCCTGGAAAAGAAACAGGCACCTGTTCCTTTGTAAGGTTGCTAAAATGACAATTATCTCTGTGGTCAAAAAAGAAATATATGTGTGTATCAGGAGGAAACAGGGATCTTTACATAAAAGACATTTTTCTTGCAGGACAACAGGCGGATAGGTAGTGTGCTGCAACAAACCCTGATTTACTAGCTGGTGGGTGCTACCATAAAATAATTTAAACTTGCTCTAATTTTCCAGAAACATTTTTAAAATAGCAAAATGGTATCACAGTGCTGCATATACAGGTGCTTGCTACTTTGAAGACCCCAAAGAAGTTCTCAGGCACCCGAAGTGAGGAAAAGCCATATAAACCACAGAGGAAAAGAAACATTGCTCAGTGGTTGAAGCACAAAACCAGGGAAGAACATGATGTGTAAGTTCTGCACAGACTCACTCAGTGACCTTGTACAGTTTATCATCTCTCCTGGGACAGGAGGGTTGTGCAGAAATGTGATGGAGACTCTCCTGGATCCACCAGCCAGAACAGAACCTCATTAGATCAGTTTAAAAAGCATCCTCAAAGAGAGAGAATTTTCTACTGCCAGAGACTTTGGCAGGGACTGTGACAAACCGTGCCCCAGACTTTACAACTTGACGAGTACAAGGAGGAGTTAATTTGCACTTTTGCTCTCTTACTTTTGTACAAATACCTTTCCACCCAAAAATTTTGAAAGGCCTCTAACCTTGTATTCTCCCTCCATCTGTGACCTACAGTCTCACTTCCAAAAGCATCTTTCCCTCCCTGTCTTCTCTTTTTATATGTATTCTCTAGACTAAGTTACATAAGTCACTTGTATCATCACCCAGATTCCTCATTTATCTAAACTCATTTTTTACTGTAATTCCTTTCTTTTCTCAGTTCACACTCTCCCAGAATTAGCTTCTTTGTCCTGCCACCACAACCAGAGAAATAAGATGGATTTATTTTTTTTCTAGAACCCCCCTCTTCCCACTAATGGGTAACAAATATTGCATGGCTTATTTCTATAAAAACTCCTCATGACAACCACACTGCACTTCTGTAATAAACCAGGAATCCAGAGCTGGAACTCCTAGAGACCATTTTTGATCAGTCTGTTAGGTTCATAGCATGACTTTGGAAGTATTTGCCACATGAACAACATGCAAGAAGTTTGGCATCATAAAATACCTCACCTCAAAGTAAGAAGTTAAATTACAAATTTAGAAAGTTCTTCAAATCTGAACAAAGTTTTTTCTCCAACACACAACATCCTCCCACCAGCAAACAAATTAAGTGGCAGCTATCCCCAAACTGTAAATTCCTGTTAGGATTTCACCAGCATCTTCCATTTGATAGAGGGGAAAATAGCCAAGTAGCTTTTAGTCTCTTAGGCACTAATTAGGGGATCTGGAGCAAGCTCCAACAGCTCTGCCTGGTGCCCAGATTGCTGCTCAGTCAGCAAGTCACCAAATATTTCACTGACAAAAGAAGCTCTTGAAACTCTTATCAAGTAGGATGTTGCAGGGAAAGTATACACACAAAGTAAAAGGGGGTGGGGGAGAGGACAGTGGATATAAAATGATACTGCCATTAACAACTGCCTCCTCTCTTGGAAAAAATAACTTTCACAGCATCACAACACAACAGCAGCAGAAACCTTAACAGCCAGTCCCACAATGTCACCTCACCAAAGACTTCTGAATTATAGGCACAAAGGAAGAGTGAGATTCCTTCTCATGTCCTCTCCATCAGGCCAACAGGCACTGCAAGGCTATGAAATCTCAACCTCTTCCCTCCCTGCCTGGTAGGGAGCACATTAAAACCTGAGACCTACAGAAGAACCTTGGTTCTTGAAGCTTTTTACTAGCCACTAAGTGGGGTGCTCCAGCCCAGGGGTGGGAAAATGAATGGCCTGTAACAAGAAAGCAAGAGGAAAAGAAGGGAGTAAAAGAAAAATAAACCCACGAAATCCCCCACCTGTGTCCTACCTGGAAACTGCTGAGACTCATCCAAGAGTAGCATGCTGCTCAGTGCACCGAGGCGAGCTCTTCGCCTGCACACTTGTTCAATGTGGCCTCACACTCTCAGCTCTTCTGCTATTCTTGTCTCAGGGTCTTCAGGACAAAAGTTTCCAGTCACTCCTGACAACTACTTATCTCTGCCCACAGCCCAGCGAGCACTAAATCCACTCTCACTGGCTGTTCAGTTCGCAGGCGGGAAAAGACTCCCGATAAGACAGTCCAGGGTATAGGCAGGGAAACCTGCACTTAAAGTTTCTGAAAATAACTTTGGTAAATAGCTCCTAGTGCTTGAATCCACCCAGCTGGTGTGACGAGAAGCAGTACGTATATATCCTCCCTGCACCCAGCCAAGACAGACCAGGGTCACTGTTATATAACTGGTTAAATATGCCTCGTGTTCAGCCTAAATAAAAATTGTCACTATCTCCTCCCCTGCTTGGAGAGTCAAACAGCACAGCCCTGCCCGAGGTAGCTGCTGCTCCACTGGGGACCGATGCCTGGAGCTGTGCTGCCGGGACGCTTTGGCTTCCTTATGTGCTCCCCATCAGCAGGAGCAACCTCAGTTATGCCTGGGAAAAGAGTTTTAGAAGAGAGAAGAGGAGCAGGGAGGCTGAGTGGGTGTGTACGGGGGAGGTCTCTCTCCTCCGGAGCAGCAGAGCTGCACGCCGTACGGATCAGATCCCATTCACTCAGCCTGTGATCCAGTTCAACTAGTGGCAGAGAGCAAGACTGAGAATAAAATAAAAATCCTTACATAACCGTTCAGGCTCCGGTGGGGCCCCGCGCAAGGGGAATCCCAACAGACAACAGGACGCCCAGAGCAGGGGACACGCAGGACCGTAACTCTGCTTCGAGTTTCAGAGCATGAAAGGAAATGTGGGTGGGAAGGAGATGCAAAAAAGGAGTACAGTCGTTCAGGCTTTGAAAACTGTGATTTTATGAGCTATTTGCACGATGCCTGCTAATTTGCAAGAAACCTGGACAGCTGAGACTGAAACTTGAGCAATTTGATGGAGCTGGTAACCTGTTTGCACAATAACAGGTGGAAGAACATCCAATCAGCAGCCTATAGACCACTGCAAGTTTCTTAGTTTTCAGGAAAGAACTTGTCAGAATTTGTGGAGTGGGAGATTACTTTAAGTGAGCTTTTGTCCCAGTCATTCACCTGCACCAGTACAGGCACAAGAGAGAATAAATAAACAAGTACAGAATAAGTCCTTTAAAGCTGTGGTTGAACCCCATCCTGCCTAACCTTCTTCAGTGTTAGAGACTTCATCCATGCCCAATTCCCTTCACAGGCATATCTAATGCCAGTAATAAACAGCAAGCCTGGGCTGAGAGACATGTAATGAAATGAGCTCACTGGCAGTGAGCATTTGTCCATGTAACAAAGTCAGCTGTTTATTGAAACAACTGTTGAGGGAGCGCTGGGAAAACCAGGACGTGCACAAGAAACCCAAAGCAGGCAGTATCTGAACAGCCCCAGCACAGACCTGCAGGACTCCAGGACAATGAGCTGCACTCAAAACAGCAAAAGCTGATCTAAAGGTCTGCAAGCATAGCCAGGGCAGAGCCTAGTTCCCCTTTGTGTGACTCTAGCCATTTTAATTTGACCTTTTATTTGAGAGGGTAGCAGGGCACTGCAACTGCTTGCTGCCATCAAAACACTCTTAGTGCTTCAGGGTACATCATAACTTTGAAACAAATCCAAGATGGTTTTTCATAATTAGAACTAAATAAATTCTACAAAAAAAAAAAAAGAGAAAAAGAAAAAGAAAAAGAAGAACTGTATTGCAATTAAGACAATCAGTTACAAGGCAGCCTTTCACCTATGTCACAGATTCAAACAGCCTGGCTGGCACACAATGTTTATCAAGGAGGAAAAGAGGGACAAATACATTAAAGAAGTGCATAGCCAAGGATCTTGTAACCGGCCTTATAAGGACTTTGTAGGGTTGGAATAAATAAGCAAACATGACCTCAGCATCTGACCTAAGTTTTAAGAAACTGGAAAGCAAGATTTAAAAACAAGTACTGGGTAAATAAGACTGGGTATTTGCAAAGCATGCAGTGCTGGTTTTGGCTGGGAGAGTGTTAATTTTTTTCATAGCAGCTAGTATGGGGCTATGCTTTGGATGTGTGTTGAAAATAAGAGTTGATAACAGAGATGTTTTCGCTACTGGTGAGCAAGGCTAACACAGAGTCAAGCCCTTTTCTGCTTCTGACACTGCCCCACCAGTGAGGAAGCTGGGGGTGTGCAAGGAGTTAGGAGGGGACATATCTGGGACAGCTGAACCCAAGTGGCCCCAGGGATATCCCAGTCCATATGGTGTCATGCTCAGCATACAGAGCTGGGGAAAGGAGGAGGAGGAGAGGAGGGATGTCCAGAATGATGATGTTTGTCTTCCCAAGTCACTGTTACTATGTTTTCTTGGGGATGGGTGAACACTTGCCTGCCCATGGGAAGGAGCTGATGAATTCCTTGTTCTGCTTTGGTGTTGAACTGTCTTTGTCTCAACCCACAAACTTTGTCACTTTTACCCTTCCAATTCTCTCCTCCCTCCCACTAGGGCATAGTGAGTGGCTGTGTGGGGCTGAGCTGCCAGCTGGGGTTAAACCACAACACATCCATATTACAGTAGTCAAGCATGAGAAAAATGGAAATTCTATACACTGGGGGAAAAGGAAACCTATACCTGTCCTTCTGCACACAGCAATAAAAAGGGATTTTCTTCTTCACCTTAGTATGCAAAACAGAAAAGGAATTTTTCTAGCTCTCCTACTCACAACAGCCTGCTGGTGACACTACCACTGTTAGCCAGGATAAATAAATATTCACACAGCCAAGAATTAGATCTGCCTGAAACAGTCAGTTTAGAAAATGATCTCCTCATGGAAGGTAATCTTGTTACAGGTAAGTCCATTTACTGAATAGCTTTTCTGTGAGGCCAGTCTTACCAGTAAGGAACAATGTTCTCCCTCGCCTACGGGGTCTGAAATCTTACCCAGCTGTCACACCTCACCTTCCTCATCTCAAACCACAAGCTCTTTGCAATTGTACAAACTGCTATATGTCACAAGAGGCTTCTCAAAAAGCTTTTGTAATGTGAGAGATACCCAAACAACGCTATGAAGTTTGTGTTTTCATACTTGACTGTAAAGTGTTTCAGGACACTAGTTCCTCTATATAACAAAGAACATTATCAAACTGAAGTCTGTTTGAAATTTCAACAAAATGTCCCAAACATGCATTCCCTTCAAGGTGGAGAAGCTCCTTCCCCGGTCCCATGCCTGTTGTCCACCTTGAACCTCGCAACTCCTGCTCCACAGGCTGAGCAGCTCTGTGACTGCACAAGACTGACCTGATCCAAGCCCAGTGAGGACAGCATCAGAGAGAAGCACTGCATCAATGATGTGCCACCCTGCTCTTGGTCCCTGCAAGCTGGGGTGGTTCCCTTCTCTCCAGGCTGTTCACCCTCATCACCACCCCATAAAGCAGAAGAGCCCCTCCTTGCCCACCCTCAGCTGCTCCATGCTGGCTGCACAGTCCCCTCCCCACTCCACAGCTTTCTCCCAGCCATGCCCCACATCCACCAGCTCCTTCTGCACACCCCACTGACCTCCACTGCACAGGGAAGCTGCCTATTAACCCACATTGTTTGTAAATTACTGAACGTGAACTAGGCTTGACAGCCACATTTCACTCTTGATTAGCATCTGCTAGTAGCACATACACATATCATTACAGCCACTTTCCCTGTCCTAGTTTCCATGCTGTTTTAGCAACACAGAAAACACACAAGAATACCAGGTTTGAGTTGGACATGATATAAGGGCCTGTTTATCCACTCAGAACAGTTCAGACAGAATCACACTTGGACTCCACAACACTCTTTGTTAGCAACTGAGTATTGCTGGGCTTTGAGAATCATTTGCTTTTTAAACAAACACTGCACTGCAAATAAAAATTCTTTTTGATAAGATCTAAACCAACCATGGAAAACTAGAAGAGTTTTTCCATTGACTTCAGTGAGTTTTAGACTGAACCATAAGGCACAAAATTTGGTAAATCTGTTTTTTCTCATTTTATTTTATTCATATAAATCTTGGTGTATTTTCTTTCCTAAACTCATCTAAATCCTAAGTGTGAGGAAGTTGGGAAGTTGTGCGTAATATAACAAAAATCTAATTGCACAAAACACGGGAAGTGACACAATGCAGTGCCTCTTGCAAATGCTTTTCACACTGGCACTGTGGCAAAACACACCGCTTGATACTCCAAGGCTTTCAAAGGTTATTTAAATGTACCAAAGAAAATAAGCTGTTACTAGACAAGATGTAATGACTCAAAGTCAAAGAATTTATACCACAGATATTTATCATCATTTTAATCAAAATTAAAATCCATTGAGTTACAATCCCAAGTATAAGAAATGGATTCCTCATTGCTGTAATTTGCTAAATTTCTCTGCTGATGTAGATGACACAACATATTTGTGCACCACTGAAGAGTTTTTTGGTACAACTTTAATTTAATTCTATTCATTTTCAGCTATGTCCAAATTCGACATAAATCACAAGCTGAGTACACAAAAGTACCACTTTTAAATTGCTTCTACCAGCTCAAGTATTTAAATACTTTACATAGATGAAGATTACCTGCAGATGTTTTAATTGCAAAATTTCTTTTGACAGAGATTTAAACTAGAAGTTTCTGTTCACCTAGCCCAAAAAGATTTTATCTTGTAGCCTTCTCCTGCCTCATTCCTATTTGCATATTTGCAAGTGAAAATAAGTCCTCTGACTCCTACTTAGAATTTTTTGAGGCTCAGTCAGTGAACTACATATTGAAGAAAATGTGAACAAGACATTTTAAATATCTGCAGTACAAAACACTGTTAATAAAAAAATACTTTGATCCAAACAATGGACCAGACACTTCTAAAAGTTCAAAAGTTCAGTGTTGTAGTTTCTTTAAAGCCTAAGCAAGAAGTTAAAAAGATAAATAAAGGAAATAACTGTGATGTGATACTATGTTTTCAAAACCGAAGAATATTTCTAATTTAATTAAAACAGTTCCTCACCTCCTTCCACACTTTCATTTAATATTACACTTGTATAACATATAGCTACATGCACATTTTATTTAACCAGTCATTAAAACCAGCACAATACCACATAAATTAGGGAGAAATGAAATTAAGGACCCCTTGCATGGTTTTAAACTCAGATGAAAATCAAAGAAGCATTTCACCTAGTACATTTGAACATAAAATGAGTGCTACCTAAAATGTAAACCGGAAGATTTTCACTTTGGTTTCCTCACATTCATCAGGTGAACTTGGCAAAGTGACTTTGCCACTCCTTACCTGTTCAAGAGGGAAAATACCACATTACAAATTTGCTAATTAGTTTCCATATGATTTCATCACCATTACAGAAGTTGCAGATGAGGGAATACAGTATCTATTAGCAATGGTGAGGTGTGGTACAAAGCTAACAATCGGAAACATACATGGGGGAAAAAGGCACCAAACAGGTCAGAGCAGCAGTGGGACTGTCCTTTGTTAGAGATTCTCTGGCTTTATGAAAAGAAAAAATCAAGGTTTTGGCCAATAAAGCACAACCTCTATATCAGAAAAGCAGGCAGACCACTTGGAGCAATTCTTTGTTCATTTAATGACTGCTCACTCGCTGACTCTGCTCCCCACACCTTCATGCTACTCTCACATTTGTGACGGCTTTAAGAGAAGAGATAAAACAGAGGCAAAAAACATTTGAGAAACTCCATATACATATATATAGAAAATGCAGAGCCATGGACGTGGGCCGCTCCTGAACTGCATAGAAAGATTCCCATTTTGTATTCCATCATACGCAATAGATCAAAGGGAAGGAGGGAGAAAAGAGGAAAAAAGCGTAGCTGGTTATAACACCGCATCATTTCACGGCATCTGCCAGTCCCTGCGCCCAATCGGCGGCTCTGAAGGAAGCAGAGCTCTGGCGTCATCACCTCCTTTTAAAGAAGTAAAGCAAGTCATTACTCCAGCTTATGTAACACTCAGACTATGCCAGACTTCGTGCCACCCTCTCAAAAACGAAGCCGCTGTCACAGAGCCTGCGAGGCGAGGGGAGTCACCGACGTTT
Organism: Rhabdornis inornatus; assembly: GCA_013397075.1. NCBI lineage: Eukaryota > Metazoa > Chordata > Aves > Passeriformes > Rhabdornithidae > Rhabdornis > Rhabdornis inornatus. The sequence continues at coordinate 666,135 of VWZS01004220.1, forward strand.
TCTTTCGGAGCTTCCCCCGGCTCGGGATAAGCCGGGAGACCGGGAAGGAGTCCTGGCGTCCGGACAGAGCGGGCAGCCGGCAAAGCTCAGCACTGACCGGCACCATCGGCACTCCGCAATGCCCTGCGGGACAGCACCCCTCAGGATCTCATCCTTCCTTCCCACAGCAGCCCTCAGGCCACACCTCACCCCGCTGAGAATAACCTAGTTCACAGGGTTAGTTGGAATGCCGGAGTCAGTCAGTAAAGCCCCCGAAGCTCAGGCAGCGCTCCTCCCACACTCCCTGATTCACTGGCAAACAGCCTGGAGGCAAGGGACCTCCACCGCCCTCCCAACACTGCCCAGGGCCCAGGCAGGCAATCTGCAGCTTCGGGAGATAACAAACATCCAGCGCTGGCTCTTCCCAGCAAAGCACCCAAGACGATTTTTCTTTAACATCACCATTTAGTGAGTCCAATAAATCCAGTTCAAGGAAGTTGGGTGCAGCGGAGTCCACACAAGGTACTGGGGACAGGGACCCTTGCTGGCTGGGCAGGGCCAAGCCCCTCAGACTGCACACACAAACATCATTTGCTCTGACACACACACCTTGCTTCCGGGAAACCATCAGGATAAAAAAAATGGGTAAAATCTGCAGCCTTCTGTAATGAAGCAAAGCTCCCAGAGAATCACTGGGTCTTCTGCCCAAATGAGAGGCAAACCTCCTGTGCAATTTCAATGTAACCCTTCAGTATTACTCATTAACCAGGTCTGCTAAAACTGTGAATGCTACCATCCCTGCCTCTTTCTACCTCTGAAACTAACTGCATATTTGGTATTTTATTCAGCTAGACTGTGGAAACACAGAAGCCAGCTAGCTCCTAATTTTTTGGGTCTTAGGAAACCAACACAAGTCTGGAACGTAAGGTTTGTGGACACAGAGAGTGTATGCTGAACAGATACAAAGCTCTTACCACTTTCAAGAACTGAGAGAACAACAAAACCTCCTCAACTTCTTAGTTATAGTACATCACCTGAGAAATGCATCCACCATCTGCAATTGGATGCACATTTATTGAGTTACCCACAACCATCTGAGGCTGAGCCAAACACTCTGCCCCTGTATGATAAAGTACATTTAAACACTCTGATCCATAAGGATCATTTTCTAACGTAATGCAGTTTCCCAAGACAATTTGATTAAGTTTAAACACATGCCAATAGGCAGGATATTAGTTGATAAAGTAAATTCTTTTACGGGTAGTGATTGCTTTTGTACCTCTTATGATACCACACAAGCCAGCCTCTTGGCAGGTAATTATTGCCTTGGAAAACAGTCTACATAAATAAAGGTACTGCAAGCATGAAAACCTATCTGGCTTTTAAAGGACATCAAAGTGCACAGTGGTACACGAAAGTTCTCATCTGGCTCTTTACTAAGACCAGAGCCATTACATAGGCAGCAAACCTAGACTTGAGCAGAGGTTTGTTTTTGTTTCCCCCAGGATTTGCCCTTCCAGCTTCCTTGGAAATAGTACTGATGGGCTCTAGAGGGAGCTGCAGCCAGCCCCAAGTAACCAAAATAAATGAATCTACATAGGGAAGTCCATCAAGAGGGAAAATGTGAGATTATGTCAATCATCACTCTTCCCTTTCCCCAAGAAATCCACCATGTGCACTGCAAACATCCACTTGTAGATTAAACTTCAGGATTATGATTTATGGGGACTCACCACTCTGGCACAGGTACATACAGAACACAGAGGAGTTTACAATTAAAGCCTCCCTCATTATGGTCTTCAGTGCTTTTCTAGATTTAAGGAAGTCCTTACTTCTGTTTCCTTCTATACCTTTTACTCCAACTCATCCACTTTCAGACAACAAAAGGAGCCTGCTCTCCACTCCAAGCTTACTCTGATGGGCTTGTACCCTTCCTTAGCCCCAGCACCTGCCTCCAGCTAAACAAGGACAGGAGATCAAAGCATATGTAAGTCTGAGGCAGGAAGCACACAGGAACCAAGGCCACTGTGCCACACACTGCAGCAGATGGAAGCAGGCTCCTCAAAGAGCAGTCCTGTTCTCTGAGGCTGCCTCGACCTTGGGATGCCCATCAGCCCTTGCTGCCACCTGGAGACACAGCTGTGAAAGGGCTCCTTCTAAAAGGAGACCTAATTGCTTCTCCTCTTCTTGAGGAACAAATTTAATTTTCTAGCAGATAGGAGGGACAACTTAAAACCAGTGTTTCCTAAAAGAAAATGCTGCGCAGTCTGGTCAAAAGTAGAAGGCAAAAGGTTTCAGGTTGTTGGAACAAATCTCCGTTTACTAACACCAGCAGGATCCTTCATTTCAGGTAAAAAGTGCAGGGAAATTACTTTCTAACAGCAGTTTCTCTTTTCTTCTCCTTTTTATCTTCAGCAGGATGGGCCTTTCTAAATATCGATATAAAATGATATAGAATATGATACCATTTAGCAAGATAGGAGACTGTCTCCATACTCTGACTCTCTCTCAGTTTCATACAGGTAAGTACAACATGACCTAATTCATAAGAATAACTACAGTCAAAAAGCAAAAACTCACATGTTTGAGGAGGAGGAGCCTGCAAAATGAACAGATTTATACCAACGACTTTCCTCTCTTCCCCAATAAGGACAGAGAGTTGCTCTGTTCCCAATCCCACAAATCCAGCTGGGGACTCCCACATACTCCAGTTTTGTTTTGTTCCAGCATTTTGCTGGGGAGAATAAAAGATAGAATGCTTTGGGGTGGGAAGCACATAACACCATCTCCAAAATGAGCAGCAGATCTCTGTACCTCAAGGATGCATTCATGTATCATTCAAAGAAGTATTACCCCAATTTCCGTATGACTTTAAAAACAGATTTACAAAATAATTTCAGCTTCAATAACTCCAGGTGCTAATGAACTTTCTAGTAAGCATGGTGTTAACTTCTCGCTTTTCCCATCAGATTAGACAAAGAAATTGTCCAGGCAGCTACAAATTGATTTCCCTTTCAATGTAATTGCACCCCATAATGATGACCAACAAGGGAGCATCATATTAAACAAAATCCATACTTGCTATAATTTCATGCCAACATTTTTTCCTCAACAACCAAATGAAAATTGTAGGAAAAACTGGTCAAGCAGGACCCCTTTAAAAGAACAGACTTTCCTCTAGCGAGGGTTCAAGGGAAGCGGAGATCTTTTCAAGCTTGGATCAGCAGTGGCTGCCATCTGAAGTCAAGAACTCCTGCCTTGTTATCAAGGAGGGAAGCTCAAAACTGTGAGTACCAAGTGGCAGCTCAAGTTCAAACTAAAGCAGCTACTGAAATATATTGAGGCTAGGGTGAGGAAAAGGGTCTCTCTTTTGCCTCACTCACCTCATATGTCAGTCTCTCAGATGTTCTGAGATTTCCTGATTTCCCTCACCCTAACAAGGAGCTGCAGTGCAAAACATCACTACACCCATGTGTCCTCCTCTCCTGGACTTGCTGTTCTGTACCACCAACCAACTGTGCTTCTTATTCACTCCTCTTTAAGAGTCTGTATGTCCACAAAACCCCACACAAACCAGTCTTAGTTTGTTCCAGCACTTTGTCAAGGAGTAGGAGGAAGAGTATGAGTCTGAGCTGGGAAGAGGGAGCTCTTCCAGTTCTCCAGTAGTCAAACAGATGCCACAGAGCTCACAGGTTCCCAGCCCTGGGAAAGAAAGATGGGACAAGAAAGGAGAAAAAGTGCACAACACACAGCAGGAGACAAGGCCAATTCCATGGAGTTTGTCTTATCACAACAGTATCATCTAATATGTTATTATTTGCTGTTGCCTGGTATCTGTACAATGAAAATTGCAGCACTACTGTAGTACTGGAAAATTGTTCACTAAAAGCACTGACTCCAACCCCTGTCTGCTGTACCATGCACCCTGTAATGCAAACACTAGAAGCCTTTGAGGACAGTGTCTGAATGCTTGTGCTCATTAAGACATCTTTGAGAGAACTGAACAACCACTTCTACCCTGAAATGCACTTTAAGAAAGTGTTTAACCCATATATTCAGAGGTAAGAAAACAAGCAACTCGCCATCACTATTAATAGCAGAATTACAGCAATATGTATGAATAAGAGATAATGAATTCCAGAGACATCAGTCAGAATAATCCAGAGACATTCCCAAAGTGGAAAAACAGAACAGTACAGTGGGATTTGTTCAAACACTCAACAGCTTTCCTTGGGAATGCTCTGAGGTATAAACAGTCCATGCATTTGAAATTATCTCTAAAATCCATATTGGAGGTTTGTTTCCTCTTTGCTCAAATTAGCTTTTATTCCTATGGAGTCCTACACAGCCCAGAGCAACCAGGATCAGAGAAAAAGTGCAGGACTTGAAACAGCCCTTCATCTCTACAGTCATCAGTACATCACATTTCTAGTGAAAACGACTTAGGGAGTTAACAAAAAAAATTCCTAGCAGTCATGCATTGCTATCACAAAATCAAACATGATAAAACAGGTGCTACAACCCACAAGTGATGAGAAAACAGATGAAGTGGGCAGGGATGACAAGGCTGGAAAAGCAGTGGCAGCCTCTGGCTAGGACTGAATCGTGCTGCTGGGATGGGTGTGCAGTCTGGCACAGAAAGGAAGGGGCTGTGTCAGAATAGGTACATTCTGGAAGGAACATTCTGGGGAAAAAAAGACTAAAGCTGTAAGAGCTCCTACACATGATGCACATGATAATTAACTGGCCACCACTGACAAAATGGATGAAGGATGTAAGCCATGTGGCTATCAGCTTTCACTTCCCCAGAAATATTCAGAACTCTAGCTTTTCATGCTCTGTTATTTGCTTGAGGGCAGGGGCAAAAGTTGAAGAGCTGCGTTCTTCAACACTGAAAGCCTGTACCATACAAGTACAAACTAAACTCTAGACCACCTATAGGACAGCCTATACTAAATGCAAACAAAACCAAGCAGAAATGAGAAAAATGTACCAAAACTGAAGATAGCACTCAAGTACCAGAATGTAAAAAGAACTACTAGAAGACTATGAAATTGAAACTACACACAAGGATTAACTCCACACACAACATGTATCAGAAAAACAGAAACAGGTTAAACATGCAAAACACAAGTCACTGCTAAGTCTGAGATGATACTATTGACCACCACCAAGTGTGGGTAACATTTTATTAACATGGGGAAGTTCTTAAGTTATTTGAGCCCCCATCAATATACATGGAAATCCTAAACAAAGCCACTAGTTTGCAAGCAAACTGTAAAAATGTTATTTTTGTAATTGATATAATCACTATTATTTAAAACAAGTAATCAGTTTCAGTTTGGAGAAAATGTTTATGCAGCCTGTCACCCCTCCAAGGAAATAGCTGTGAAAGATTATTAATCATCTAAAGCTTATAGTGCTAGAAATATGCACGAGCCCATCCCCAAAGGAAAGATCCCCCCAGGATCCCCAGTGGGATCAGAACAACCACAATACCAGAAGGGGAGGAGAACAGCACAGCTGGGAATAGGGAGAACAAAGTTTTAACAGAAATTATTAAAATTAAGCTTTTTAAAAGCTTCATAATATAAACATTAGAGCACTTCATCCCTTCTTATGAATAAAACTGTCTGTTCCATATATGGTATTTATGAATGAGATTAGTCTACAAAGCGACAGGACTACAAACATCAGATGGGCAAAATAAAATGAACCTCTTAATTCTGAAACTGGTTATATTTCATGGGCTAAAGAGCAGGAGACTGGTTTATATTAGATCTAAGGTGATACAGATGCCAAATGACATTCTGGAGGCAGTATGTAGCTGTAAGGAGATATCAGGAAAAGCACACTGGACACCTCCACAGAAGATAATAATTATATATCTAAGCACCCAGAAAGCATGCTGATATTGTGGCAGACAGAATTAAAGCTGAACAATCTGAAACATTAGAGGCAATCTAGCTTTGCTCAGCTTGTGGAAGGGAGTTTTCTCTTGTAGCTAATGAACAACCATTAAAATACTTCATGTTAGTTTTATGTAAATTCTTTTTACTGTTACTCATTATTTTCTACATTTGTTTAATTTATTTTTAATTATTCACTACAAATATATAAAACATAAACATGTTTCTAGTGTTTTAACATGAAAATAAATAGTTGTCATTAGCAGTTCACAATGTTCTGTATACCTACATTGATCTTGTTTGCTTTGGAAAGAATACTCCTGACAAACAACTGTGAGTATTCACCCACAATAATATAGATGTTGATGATAAAGTATATAAATCTATGATAAAATAACCATGGGGAATGATATACAGACACTCCCTTCTGTTAATAAAAGTTTGGCAAACATGTCACACTTCCTCCTGCTCCACTGGCTGCAGGGTCCTGTGAACAAAGTGACGTCATCATCACCAGTCTCTGAGACAGTCATCTGTGACCTTGTAACTCTTATTTGTGTTGATATTGGGAATTCCCTTGTTTCTCACCCGAACTAGCACTTCCATTTCTGCTACTTTCTCATTAGAAAAAGCGATCACGTGAATAAAAAAAAAAAAAAGGAATACATTTATTTTGTGTAAACATTTTTATAAAAGCATTTAAAATCAAAACAGCACCTTCAAGTAGCACATGGCTGAAAGAATATAACAACAAAACAAACAACATTTGATAACAACAATTTATTTTGAAGCCAAAAATTATTTAGTAACTAGAAGAGAGAAGAATTGTTTTTGGCACATTCTATGCTAAGAAAAGGAAGACTACTCTCAGTTGGTTTAGGTAGGTGTATTCAAATACCTGCATACCCTTTGAAGTTATTAAAAATTCCAATTTTAAGGAAGCAAATAGAGCCTCCCCTTAGGCTCTGGCTAGTTTTGTGGTACAAAGAGTTTGATGGCAAATTCAGCATAAGGAACTCCCACCTGAGCTCTGCATTCCTGTTTATGTGCCATTCTGGACCAACAAACATTTCCATGATCATGCTGGAACCCAGAACAGTTATCTAGTAACACTCAAATGTAACCTGCACAGCACAGGCCCACAAACATCTGCATTAGCCCTGACCTGAACCGCTCCTCTCCTGAAGAGGAGAGCAGGGCAGGTGGAACTAGGTGAGGATAGAAGGTGACAACTTACTTAGCACTTCCATCTTTCATCTTGTAAAACAAACAAAGGAGAACCCAACGTGCATGCTGGCAGAAAACATTTTCCAGCTGTTAAAGATGATATTGTAAATGAGCAATAATTGTCCATAGCATCCATCAAACTCTTTATATATGGGGCAAGCCAATGACATAAATACATTTATTTTCACCACACCCTTTAAATAATACAAGTAAATTGACTTATTTACTTCTTTATATAACTGCTTCCCCAAAATTTGAAGCTCTTTAAAAAAATTCTATCCTCCTTACAATTTATACTTGTGGCTTGTTTTGATGATGGAAATATTTTTTGGCCAGGAGATCGTATTATACAATGCATATAATGAATATCATATTATATAATGTATATATGTCATATAATATACATTAAATACCTATTTAAATTAAACAGCCACATAAGGACTTCTCCCTACCAAAAGCTGGATGAATCCTAACCCTTACACAATCTCCCAAAGGGTGACAGCCAGTTTTCTATAACAATGTATATTCCCAAGCCCATTCACTCACCACTTTCATCAAGTAAGTCCTCCTCATCATCCCCATCATTGTCCTCCTCCATCGCCTCCTCCTCATCTTCCTCCTCCTCCTCTTCCATATCCTCCTGCTCCAAGTCCGGGTCCAGGTCCGGATCACTCCCTGAGATTGACTCGTCTGACATGATTCCCAGTGGTGCTCCTTGTGCATTACCTGCTCATGTTCTACCGTGAGGCAGCCCTGCAAGGACACAAATGAGGAATGTGAGCCCAGCAAATCCTAACTTTGAGCCTCAAGGCTCAGTATCACAGCAGGATTACTGCACATAAAAAAACTAAAACAGCCTTTAAAATAAAAGATATCAGACAAAGCACAAAATCCTGTGTAGAAAACAGATGCCATAAGAAATGGATCATGATAAAGGCCCAGCACTGAATAATCTCCATCTCTTCATTGGTATCCTTGACATGCACACAGCAGGAAGATTCCTGGTATCAATGCCTGATTATTCAAAGATACAAAAATTAATAAACGATGTGAACAATTTCAGAATGCTACCATCCCAACAGGAAGCATACAGAAAAGGATCAGTGTCAGCATCCCCTCTGGATACCGGTTACCCTGATCCCTGCAAACACCATCACAGTGTGCAGATGCGGCTCAGAGACAGAAACCCCCTCCTGCCTCAGCTGTACCCACTGCAAAGGTCACCCAGCTCCTCATCACAGCCTGGCTGAACTCTCTGACCCAGCCACACAACAAAAACAGTGTTACCTTCATAGTTCAGGCAGAAGACAACAGAGATCTAGTTCTAAAGGTTGAACTCCCTTTGCAAAACAGGGCAGGAAGAAAAGTAAACACAAAGGATGGTTCAGACAAAATTTGCATTTCCTTTCTCTCAAGGACAATATCTGGGGCTGGTTGCGCATAACTTCTCTGTTACACCAAGCCAGTGCATCACAGCAGAAGTTGTGGTAGAACATAAAAATAAAGCCTGAAGAGAGGACCAGGGCAATCCCAAAGTCACCAGTTTTTCTGTTCAGATCATGCACTGTCACTTCTGGACAGTGATGGGTACTCCTGAGCACTCCTCTTCCACACACACAAAATGAACCTAAAGGAGCTATGTAAGATGGATGAAAAGAAACACAACCAAGAAAGGAAAATAAAGAAGGCATCTTGATCTTAAGGAACATAAGCAAAGGATGTATTCAAAGATCAAGCTGCAGAAGAATTACTACCCACACATTCTCCAGAAAGCTATAAAGTAAGATGAAGGAAACATTTTCTCATCACTCACTTCCCACTGCCCCCTACTTTCACCACATTTCCACTGTAAACTATAAAATGTTTGAGAACTATCAGCCACTTAAAAACGAACAAACAAAAAAATACTAAACCCCAAACTTCTAAGCAGATAAGGCAGTTCAAATATCTATAAACACTTAAAATTTAATTTAATACTTAAATTTCATTTTAAGCTGTGTTTCAGCAGTTATCAGATTAACTCAGAAACCTGAAGGTTAAAGACAATACCCCTGTAGCAGGGCTGAAAATGTAACTGTTGAGTATGCTGAATTATTCCAGCTAAAGTCATCAGCTCCTGCTCTGCCTCTCTTAGCTCCTCAATAACACTGAAGAGTGTCAGAAAGAAAGTAAACACATGGAAGAGAAGGCTTTGCAGAGATTGGCTTTGGAACAGGAAACCTTTCACCACTCAGTCCCAGGAGCACTTAACCACCAGGCAGAGACAACTGAAGTCCCTCCACTATTACATGTGTCACACAAAATAAGTTGGCTTAGTCAAGCAGATGGCAGAAAAGGCCAAAACCTGAATTAGCTCAAGTGGAACTGTGCCAGTTTATACAAGCCAAAGATATTAATTCAGCTTTTGTGGTCTGCTGGTAGGCAGGTACAAGCCCAGTTGCTGTCAGGCTGCTGCAATACGGTCACCTCCAGCATCCCTTGTTTCCTGATATCTGGTGACTTCAGTCAAGGGCTGCATACACAAAGCCATCTATTATCAGAAGTTTTTCCTAACAGATGTTGTGCTAAAGTCAATGTGTGTTTCAAAACAGTGGCTTATTTTTTCTTTTACATAGAACCAACCAACCAAAGAAATACAAACACTGCTAATACGACAGGAATGAGCTCTACAAACAGCAAAAGCAGAAGTGCTGTAATGTCACTAAATGCTCCAGGTCAAAGAATGACACATGATACAGTTTCTCCCATCAGTATCCTCCTGTGTGTCATTCTCTCATGTTCCATCATTTGTCCCAGAACCTTAAAACAAAAAAACACAAAACATACACTGAAAATTGTTTAAAGGCTAGGATATGGGTCTCTGTGTTTCTATAGATAAAATCAAACCCAGTGGAGAACAGCTCTCCCTCAGACTCAAATCTAAACCTGATTTTTGTTTAGCAGTAAATACATGTTCTGTATAAGCCTGATACCCTCACAGCAGCCCTGGCCATATGCAGGAGAGTTAAACAGAAGCTTTTGAAAAGACTTAATGAAATCTTGCAGAGCTGGATAAAACAAAGATAAGTAACTCCTCTGTGCCTACTGTGGTGCTGCTGTTTGTCCCTGTCCCTTCCCTCGGCCCGGAGCGCTCCCACCCTGCCTGGTTCAGCGGGAGCAGGCAGCAGGTACAGCAGGTACACACAGCCCAGAGCCTGCCCTCGTTTCTCACACCCATCTGACCCACTTCGGAGCCTCCCACCAAGGGGAATTACACAACAGGGCCAGATTGTGGCTGCCACTACTGTTTTATGGCTGAGTTATTCCAACCTGCCCCATCTCCTGCCTTTGCACATGCAGGCACGCTGTGCTCAGTGTTTAATCGCTGGAGGAAGGGCACTTTGTGAGAGATAAACTGATTACCTGCCCCTGGGCTCTTCCCAGTCCATTCCCGAGTGGGATGTGTGCCTGAGGAGAGTTACAGCCCCAAGAAATCCAAATCAAACCCTCTGCATCCCCCCTTACAGCAGCCAGCCAGCCAGCCTTCCAGCACAATGCCTCAACAGTAGTGAGGCTGCTGAGAAACCAGGCTGGGATATTAGGGAGAAACACTTGGAAAAATTCCTCTTGCTTACTCAGGGAGGAAAAAAGAGCTGTCATGTTTATCCTACCCAGAAGTTAAACCCTGCAATCAACTGCACATCAAATTAACATCCAAGACAGCCTCTCTCATGTATTATGTCCTGTCTTTCAACAGAGATAAAAATAGTTCTGAAGTTTTTTGGGCTTTGCTTTTTTAAGGTAGAACACTTCAGATAGTAAGTAAATGCCATGTGCTGATGACTGCCTCCTCCTCAAGCCTGCACAGGAAGGAGGCCCACTTCTAGACGAGAAAGCCTTGAGAATTTGGACACATTTCTGTTGTCCTCATGTATTTTTCACTCTGCAAAGCTTTAAAATCACTTCTCACCTATAAAGTTGAGAGAGAAATGTGAAAGAAACTTTTCCCCTTCTACACGATGGTTGTTCACAGCAGGGCTGTGTATGCCATGAGCCAAACTCTTAGGTGAAACAGCAATCATCAGGGAATGTGGGGACTTATGGCATTTCTGCACATAATTTTCATCAGAGGATCCACTAGTACTGTAAATACTAAACCATTATTTAATTAACTATTACAAATACCATCAAGTAAAAAGCAAGGATGCAGGACAAGGCAGAATGGATTCCTTCCTCACTTGAGGAGAAGGAGAGGTTTCCCCTGTATCTACAGAAAGGCACAAAAGCCAAAGTGACTTTACAGAAGCTCCCTACAACGCAAGTGATTTAGGCACAGGATATGCTCCTTCCTGAGTACGCAACCATCCCATGCAAATCCCTTCAGAAAGGGCAGGTTTAACACTAATGCTGCTCCACTGCTGAACAGTAAAGAGGATTCCATCACCTCTCCAACCTCCAGCCAAGCCCAATATCTGGGACTCATCAAGATTTGTCCCTTAAAGCCTGTTTTGTAACCAAGACTTCACACAGGCTATTGTGGTGCCTGGCCATAAAAACAGGATCAACCACCCTGGCAAATCACAAGAGGATTTGCACAGACAGTTTCATAAAAACAGATATTTCTAAGTCTGTACTGCATAATGCTCTTTAGTGTCTGTTACACAGTCATGTTTGATGGCAATAATAATTTCCTTTTATGTTTTTCTTTTTTGTTTGGCAGCAAAAGAGTAAAATAGTTGGTTGGGGCAATAAGATTCCTCTTAATACACTCAGCTCACACACAAACACTCCAAACTGGATGTGTATGAAGGTAACTGCTGGTTCCTCAGGGAAAATCTCATCTGTGTGTTAGATCACTGCTAGCACCATTTTGGTACCTCATAGGCAGCCTTCAGTTTCTAGCAGAACATTACTATAAAGCACACAACTGCATTAATAAAAGAACTATGAGCTTAAGCTTTTCTATGACAAAAAGTCTTGTAATAGTTTGCAAGCAATAACTTGCAATGTTATTGCAAAATAACAATATTTCTCTCTTCCACTTGAAAATCTAGTAAGAAATAAACCTGAGATCAGTGGTTTTGAACAGTTTGATACTAATAAACACTAGAATTTCTCTAATTTACATCATGCAACATATTAACACGTCTATTAAATTACCATGTAAAAAATGGTGTCGGGGGAATCACCTAAAAGGATATTTTTTCAAAAATGAGTCAACAGTTTTACTGTACTAGTCCAGCAGACCCCTATATGCTTTAAACAAAGCAAAGAAGTGTTTACTGAAAAAATCAAAAGGAACTTATTCCCCCCAAATTGCATTTAAAGCCATCCTCAATAGATTACTTTGTGGTTTAAATCCCTTCTTCCTTTGCAGCCTGACGCTGCTGAGACTCCAGTTATGCAGTTTCTCTGCTGTAACTCACAGCTAACTGGTGGCCACATGCTGCTGACTGGGAAGGAAGAAAACAATTCTTCATTTCATCTTGTTCAAATCACAAACTAAGTGGCATTGATCCTCTCTAACTGATGTGTTCTCCACAGGAGTATTAAACTGAAGGAAAAAGAAGCAGTGAAATCATAAACTGGGGAGCATCAGCTTGATCTGGACCACCCTTCTGAGGAAGGCAAGTGTGCTTCTCCCCACTCCACAGAAATATTGGACAATGGATCTAGTCTTCACCCACACAGCATGTGAGCATTAAGGAGCCCACTGTGATTTGTGGGGAACAGGAACTGAGAGAAAAAAATAACAGACTGCTTTTAGGCTTTTAGAAACACATCCATATATTCGTTTTGAGAGAGGTGCAGGACCTGCTCTTTTATTCTCTCCAGGCTAACAATCTCCCTCCTAAAAGGCACCACAAAACTAAAACCACTCTGAAACTGGTTGTTCCCTGACAACATAAACAACAAAAGCTGCTGCATAAAAGGGTGGGAGAAATGAATATAAAATCAACCCATAAAGAAAGAAAAGGGAGAGCTAATCCTTCCCCTCTGCTGACACGACAGTGCTGGCACTGAGAATGTGACAATGAACATTACATAAGGCCTGGCTCCCACTTGGATCTGAACAAAAAGAGCCAGCGTGAGTCAATGGCAGCATCTGTAGCTCCTTACACAAGCTGAGCATCCATCACCTGCAGTGGGAGCCAGGCTCCTTCTGCAGCTCAGGAGGGATGTGGGAACACCCTACTGCCCACAGTGGAAATGTTTTGTAACCCCTAAAGAAAACCTGAACTCTCCATAAGATGCCAGCACTCCCTTCCCTACAGACTTTGTGAGGTTCTTCACCTCTGGACACAGCCAGCAGAAATGGGCAGATGTTTTTATGTTTGTATTTATGTATGTATATAATTATTTGCCTAATCACTGATACATTGCTTCTAAAAGCAACTTTGTTTAATCATATTAAAGTAGAAACTGACTTCCTATAAGTCAACTCTCTCCTTTCAAATACTCAAAATGCCCTCACCAGTGAACCACCACAGAAGAGCAGTTTGGTTTTTACTGCATAAAAGTTCAGGCTACCTGAGGTAAGGAGCATGTGATCAGCTTTGCTTTCAGTAATTACTGACATCTGGACTAACACCATCACAAAATAACAAAAAATTTCTCTTACTTCACACAATCTCCACCTATGTTTTTTAGCTTTGTCAAATTCCATATAAATGGCACTTGCATTATCTGCTAAAGAAAACTCTCCCTCCCTGATCACTGTTTCTGTCAAAGCAAACAGCATTTCAATATAAAAGCCACTTCTGAGTATGTTTTTACATGTTTTGCCCATGCAACTACAGCTATAGAAAAAAAAAGCAACACTTACACTCCTGTGTAAGGAGTAAAACACTGAGAAAATATTTCAAATGGTGGGGAAAACCCAACAGGAGGGCACAGTGTGTCAAGATTCCAAATTACATTCAACACACTTTATACAGCAAATTAATTTGGGAAAGACTTGCCTACCTTGCATTAATGATAACCATTCTCAAATTCCAAAATATAAGTTTGAAAAGTCAGCTCATGGGAGAGGTGTGCCAAGCCTTCTCTTTGTGAACACCCAAACTATGTCAAGATGTGAGCCAATTCCCAAGCAGGAAAGATAGAGATAAGTGGAAGATCCCTCTGGAATTTAAGCTCTTGTCATACATACGAGCCAGAGAAGAAGTTATGTAATAAATCAAGACTAAATTACATAAACAAAAGCAGTGGAACAGAGAGGAGAGAAAAGGCATGGAGCTGTTCCCCTCTCAAGGAAAGATCAGTCACTCTCACTCTTTAAAGAAAAGCTGTGACTTTAGTAATTGAGAGATGCTAACTTTATAGCTCACCTCCTTGAAGGGTATCCCTCAGAAACAGACTGGGATAGCTCATAAACAATGTTTTCACCTTTCAGGATGAGGAAAATTCCAAGTTTTCCAAATGTTAAAAGGTCTAATTTTATCCTATTTTCTCAGTATCACCCCATCCACGCACTTTTCCCTCTTTGCCTCCCAGAGAAGCACATTTCCTTACAGGGGCATGATCCACTGCCTCCAGCTGTGTCTCTGCTCAGGGAATAATCCTTCCCATCAGCAGCAGTGCAGGGCAGCCCACCACCCCTTGTGAGACAGACACCAGTCACATCACACGCTGGCATCACCAGACCACAGAGTAAACACAACTCAACTCTGCTTTGGGTCATAGCTCTGCGTTTCAGTACAAAGATCACTGAGGTCTGGGAGCTTGGTTTTGATGCCTCATCCTTCTCCCTCTTCAAAACTCGACAAAAATCTGAGGTTCTGGTTTATGTAGTTCGTAGAAAAAGGAATCATTCCACAAGAGTTTGTTCCTCTTTATTCCCCACCTCACCTCCAGCAATGATAATTACACCAGGCATGAGGAAGTATTACTTAAGCCACCTACAGTTTACCAAAGAAACTTGAACATGAGCAAAAACAAGAAAGAGGAAAACCAAAAAGATCCTGAAGTAGGAGGAAATGGAAAGGAACAGTTTTGAACTCATGTGATATGACAATTAGCATATGTTAGACCAAATTTGCTGCCAAGCAATCAGACATTAAACTAATTTTTATTGGATTCCAGTGTAGATTAAAAATCCATTAAAGAATTAAAAACTGTCATAAACTTCTTTCAGAGTCATTCCCTCCCTGCAACATTGCACAGTGCTGGAGAAACCTAATGTTTAAGTGCCACTTCTCTGGTAGTTTTGAGAACAAAGTAACCAAAACTTGTTGATTTTTGCCTTTCCCACTAAACAGGTCAAAATGAAACACTTACACTGATCCTTATCTATCCCGCACAAATACATCTGCTTTGATAACACTGAACATTGACACTATAGGCAGCTCACATGGAAAGCAACTGGATGAAAGAGCCTCCTGTGGTTCTGTTAGTAATGGAAGTGCCACTTTGGTTGAGCTTTGCTGGCTGAAAACTTCCCAATGGTTTGGACAGGCCTGAAAGGGAAAATAATGCAGCTTACTGCCTCTCCCCACAGAGCAGAAATAACCCAACACACTGCTGAGGGGATTGCTTGGATACACACAAAAATCACCCCAATGGAGATAATAAATATTACTTTTCAAAAGAAATAGACCTGTGAGTCTCATGATATGCATATTATATGTTCAGCTTATAAAAATGTGAGTATACAACTCTACGTACTGGAGTTTACTTCCAAAAGAGCTTTAAAAGCAGTACAATGCAAGTCGGGCTAAGGAGATACAAAAATATTAGCAGGAAGATAATATATCCTGAGGGACACCATGCCCTTTTGGTAAACATATCCAACTGTTCTGTCCCAATTCGTGCTAAACAGGATATTAACTACCAACCAACACCAGCATATCCAGTGTTAAGCCAGGAAGGAGCAACTGAAAAGGGACATATAAACAAATTACTGTAAAACACCTTATGACAAATAAGCACAACAATCATGCAGAGAAGTAGCTGCTGGCTACCAAACACAGCTCTTTTAGAGTAAAAATGTCACTACCTCCCAAGTGTATAAATTCACTTAACGTTTGTAAATGCTAGCAATGTCTTCTGCTGTACTTGTTCTTACCAAACACACAATACTGTATATTCACACCCCTACAGAATCCAAAATGTTACATTTCCAAGATTCAGAAGCAGAATGACAAAGAGCATTCGGCTGTGATCTTCAAAAAACCCACAACCTTCTGGGTATTCTTCCTCTCAAAGTTAAGAGCAAGTCTCAGTCAAGTGCTTTCCCCCAATGACCACTTTTTCTATCAAAGCTCATTTAATGTTTGCAAACACTGCCTGACTGGCAGCTGTGCCCGGTGAGCAAGAACAGGGAACAGCAGGAAAGCCAGGTCTTCTCACGTCCTATTGACCTGTTACCACCCCAAGTGAAGGCAACCATATGTCATAAGAAGTCAACATTCTTATACTCAGACGCTGTTGTCTCCTCAAATACAACAGGAATGGAATGTCTTGCCTCACCACTATTTATCTCCCCTCCTTTTCAATTCTTAGTTAGATTACTGAATTATTAGTCTTGAATCATAGAACTATTTGAGTTGGAGAAGAGCTCTAAGATCAGAGAGTCCAACCACTAACCCAGCACCATAAAGTTCACCACTAACCCATGTCTCCAGGTGCCACATTGATGTATATTTAAATCCCTCCAGGGCTGGTGATTGCATCACTTCCCTGAACAGCCTGTTCCAATGCTTGACAACCCTTTCAACGAAGAAATCTTGCCTGATATCCAATCTCCCTGGCACAGCCTGAGACCATTTTCTCTTATCCTGTTGCTTGCTCCTTGAGAGAAGAGACCAACCCCACCTGGCTACAATCTCCTCTCAGGGAGTTGCACAGGGCAAGAAGGTCCCTCCTGAGCCTCCTCCAGGCTGAGTCCCTCTGCTCCCTCAGCTGCTCCTCATCTGACTTGTGCTCCAGAGCCCTCCCCAGCTCTGTTCCCTTCTCTGGAGGAGATCTCAATGTTTTTCTTGTGGTGAGGAGTCCAAAACTCAATCCAGGATTTGAGGTGCCGCACCAGTGCCCAGCACAGGGGACAGTCACTGCCCTGCTCCTGCTGGTCACACCAATGCTGGTATAAGCCACGTGCCATTGACCTCCTTGGGCTCACATCCACCCTCTGCTGACCAGTGTCCCAGGTCCCTTCCTGCCAGGCAGCTTTCCAGACACTCTGCCCCAGCCTGCATTCTGCAGAGGTTGTTGTGGCGTTCCTGCCCTCCAGGAGCTCAACACTCCTGCCCAAACTCGTGTCACCTGCAAACCTACTGAGGCTGCCCTCGATCCCCTCATCCAAGGAACTGATAAAGATATTAAATAGCTGTGGCCCCAATACCAAACTCTGGGGAGCCCCACTAGTGCCCAGCTGGATGTGGCACCATTTCCCTACCACTCTGGCTTGGTCAGCTTTTTTGTCCAGTCATTTAACTGAACTAGCTCACTTATCTAATTGTAGGAATTCTTCATTATTATTGATTTGGGCTGAAGTAAGAAATTTGTATAATAACTCCAACTCTTATTTTGATGGGAGATTTTGGATACAGTTAACAGCATTCTTTAACAGGGAAAACTAATTACATTGCACTTCCAAAGGAAATTTACTGGCAATGCTGTAAAATCCCAGTCAAGTTCATTCAGTTGTCCCCTTGATAGAAATGAAGGAGGCAAATGATAAAAGTTAAAGACTTTCTCATCACAATAAAGGGACAGATGTTCACAAAGAGGTTCCACACTAGCACAGACGCAGAGTATCTCATTCTGTTAAAATAAGCATTTCACTGACCAGAAGTATTGATTTAATTGAAATATAAGATCTCTCTTGCTTTTTGTGAGTGCTATGGTAAGTACAGGAGGAAGGAAAAGGCACCTCTAAACAATTTTTTTAAGGGAGGAAAAAAAAAAGCATTTTCCTTCAGAGTCTGTGTGACTAAGCAGATCACCCACTTCTCCAGTGTTCTCTACTCATTATCTGGGTCTTATTTCTCTCAAGCAGTTAATTATTGTCATTATAAAATAAACAAATTCAGATCACAGACCTGAACTACTCACATTCATTGGAGGACAGCATGTGAAGTTACAGTTGACAGAAACTTAAAAATGCTGGCTAGGGTGAATCTTACTATGCATTGTCCAGAATTAAGAGCTCCCCCTCACCAAAAAAAAATCAGCTTCCCCAGGAAATTCTTCTCCAGAGATAACAAGACCACATACCGAGACTGAGGGAAAAATCAGGGAAAAAATCTCTTCTGGGATAACAGCTTTTCCCCAAATATCTGATCTCAAATTCACTCCTTCAATTCCAAATCTGCTCTGTTCCATGCAACAATCACCTTGACACCCAGTTTTCAAGGCAACTGTTGCTCCCTGTTTAGAGCCTGCATTACACCTCATATGCTAAGCACAAAAAGGCACTGGTCTTGTAAGGTTTATTTCTTGGTCCTATTCCCTAAATTCCTTGACACCTATGGACAAAGAACTTAAAATCCAACTGATATCACCACTCCTACAACTTCTTGATTTAAGAAAATACTCCTTGTTCCTGCTATCTCCTCCACCCCAACATCCCCTACAAATGCAAGCTGATTTTCCTCACTTCTTATGACTGGAAGCTTGTGTTTGGTTGCTGAGGTACATTCCATAACCCGGGCACTTTTTTAAAGGAAGGAATATACAGCTCTTGCACTATTTTGGGAAAGGAGACGCCCCAGCCAGCTGCCTTTTCACACAAGTGTTCAGTAGCAATGAATGCTGCAAGAGTAATCAAACCTCTGGACAGTTACATTACACTGGGAATGCTGTTCCTTTCACTTCCATCAGTGAGTGATGCAAATAATAAATGCAAAGACTGAATAAAAGAGTGCATTAAACAGAAGATGGCAACCAAACCCTGCTGCTAAACCCACCAATTAGAGAGACAGAGACGTGCCTTGACACTGACAGACAGTTTTCAGATTTCATAGGCACCAGAAGGGTAATAAACATTTGCCCTTGATTAAATTACCCATTTTCCCTCTTGCTGACTGCAGTCTTCTTGGCCTCGGACACATTTTCTGCAGCAGATGCTCTTTTCCCAACTCACACACTGCTCCCACACTGTGCCAGCACGACCCCTCTGTGTGGCTGGACAGCAATCTGATTCAGCTGAAAACCTATCTGGAAGCAAAATTAAGTTCCCAAATGTGATTTACCACAAAGTTGCATGAACATCTGTGCAGGCACAAAGGGAAAAAAAAAAAACAAACAGTGAGAGGGTGAGAACATGCAGTCCCGTGTACGGGCTGATCAAGCTGGAGCCACTGTCACCAAGGCCATGCTCTAAGAAGCCAGATACTGCTCCAGTGCAGGGGACAGACAGCGTTTCTATTTGAGAAAGTGAGATAGTCCTTGTCACAAAGCTTCCTTGCGTTCAAACTCCAGCCCAAAGGATGGTGCATGCAGCCAAGGTGAGATAATCTTCTCAATCGTCTCTTTCTTTGAATAGTCATGGCATCACTATGTGGTTTGTGTAAACTGGTTGTGAACTTCATTTTGCTGGACTTTTTCAATTGAAAAAACCAACGCAATTGCCACTCAAAGCAGAAGTATCATAAATTATATCATGCAGTTAGACACCCTTGCTGTGCACATCTCTCTCCCCACAACAAATACTCCTAAACTGCCCAAAGTTCAAAGCAAAATACACTTCCTCATGCAACTCCTCAGCATGTAGCATTTTTAGTAAGAGCTTCTGTAAACAGGTCCTTCCAATCACATGTGGGTACCAGAAAAGGCAGGATAAGGTTGTTTTAGGGAACAGAAAGCTAAGCTGTCCCAGCCTTGAGACACTGACAAGCACTGACAGAAATTTCTCTGGGTCAGGGCATGTCCCCTCCTAAATGCACTCAGGGGAACTTCTACAGGAACACCTCTACGGGGTGACAAAGGGAAGCAATGCAATCTGTACCATGAAAGCAAGCAGGTAATTTCTTTAACTTCATTAGAGGAATTTACTTTGGCCATGATGAACCCTCCCCCCGTCCCCAAGATCAAGGGCTGATTTGTAGTACTTGAATAAGAGAATAATTTTCTTTAGCCCTCTACCTTTCTTTGTTTTCTTGTTGTATCTTATTATGTCTGGGGCAAGTAGATATTCCTGGGCTGTCCTAGAACATAGACCTTTCCCCAAAATGCAACCAAGAGCTACTGCGGGGATCTGGCCATAAATATATACTGGTGTATGTAGCCTCTCATGCATATCCCCTGTGTTCGCTTTGTGTTTGTTTCACTCAACACTTGAACTTCACCCAAAGTGTTCAAGCAGGCATAAACAGCATAAACATGAGGCCCTAAAAGTCTTCTCTCATCCTTACTTCTCACAAGAATGAAGTTGCCACTCCAGAGACTGCTGCTCTTGGTCTCAATTTTCTAACTCAGGCCACAGGTAAACTTTTTCACATTCTATAGCTTATACTAAACCATGTCATAGCCAAGCATAAATAAAAGTGAGAAGTGACAGGTCCCCTCAGACAACCATGAGAAAGATACCTATCTGATACAAGATACAGGAGGTGTTCCAGCACATTAAGACCAAATTAAGTTTAAAAACTTGAAATCCTTATCTCCTGAGTTCTACAATCTCCTCCATCCCCAAAATCTTACACAGATTCCCAGACAATTAACTCTGTTCACCTTCAATGTTCCCTGCCATAAAGCAACTTCAAAGAGAAGCCAACAGATGATTGCAGGGAGGGGGGGAAGGTAAAGAAACTGTTCACTTATAACCACTTCTGTCTCTCTTCACTGCCTTCCTTCTCTTTGTCAGCAAAATGGGTCAGACAAGATAACAGAAAGGAGAGCAAGAGATGCAGAGGAGACACACCCCCTCCAAGCTGCAAGGAAATTGAAAGATAAACAACTTCCCTCAACAGAAAGATTTACCTCTAAGTCTTCCTGCACAGGCCAGACCAGGAGCACAAAAAAAAACCAAAAAAAAAGAATACAAGACCTTGCCAAAATAATAAAGTAAGTCATAGAGGGGAAAAGGTAACACTAGGCTGGAAAATGCTCCAAGGAGGTAACTTCCTTCAGCAGGACAACCTCTTTCAGTGATAAAAGAAGTCACTTCTCATAGTGCTGACCCTTCCCCAAACCCAGAGGTCTCGAACAGACAGATTGTATCTGCTGCTTGCTGGAACATCCTTTCGGCACAAGGGCTGTTGGTGTAGGCACAGATTCCTTGCTAAAATTGAGGCAGTGCCTGGGAAAGGCCATCCAGGACAATCTGCCATGAGCAGAGCATGCAGCCCCTGCATTTCCCACGGCCCTTCCTCTGACACATGACTGGGCATGCACCCGTCCTGTGATAGGGAAAAGATCAGGATGTCTGGAAAGGTGCCTACCAGGCACAAGCTGCTGTCACAGCTAGGCTCGTTTCCATTGTACTTCCAGAAGGGTTTAGGAAAACATCCCAAACCAACTGTCCACAGAGAACCCACAGATAACCAGTAATCTCCCTAATGGCCAAGGCAGAAGAGGACCCATAGTCTTTACCTCTGTACATCCGTCACTGCTTTGGCAGACAGAACACAACAGAAACCATTCCTCCTCTGGTGGACAAGGGACACACCGATTTCATACTAGCAGAGACACACAAGGCACAACATCCTTATGCATCCACACTCAGCTACCTCTGCCGGCAAGAGCTCATGCAATTTCTTTCCCCAAGGAAAAAGCAATTTCTACAGAATGTAAAGACTACTCAATACTGGAATAAACATCTTCAGAGCACATTATCAGATGTTCTGGAGGAAAAACACTGGGGAAGATATTCCAACCTCTTCAGGTAATGAAACAGCCACCCCTGCCCTTCCCCATACAGCCCCTTCCTCTCCCCATCACCAAAAATGACAGTGCTTCCCAAAAAAACAGATCACAAATATTTGATTTCATTTAAGTACATGGCACGTACAATCACATTTATTCCCTCAAGAGAAAAAGGACACTTCATAGATTTAAAGGAGTGCTGTAAGAGAAGAACTACCACCACCAGATCCTTGGACTGACTCTAGCACATGCAGGAAGAGCCTGAACACGACTGGGTGAGATCTGTTTAGCAAATGCCAATGCCCCTGCACTTGTATGCTGGCAGGTACACTCATACATTACAGTGCATTTCCTCACCCAAATCTTCCAAGTGATACTCCTGACTTGATGACTTCGAGAGATGCAGACATCCTAATTTTCCTTAATACTTACAAGCATCTTCCTAATGTCTTCAGTGGTAGATCACATTCACTGTTAACAATCTGTGCCTTTTTCCTAATCTGAAATAATCTTTTTAACTTCCAGCCGCTGGCTGCTGTTGTATCTTTTTCCACTAAATTAAAGAGCCTTTTGGTACACAGCCTATTCTGCCCAAAGAAAATTGAGAAACTTTTAAATACCTTGTGATAAGCTAAACCAATTGAGCAGTTCAAGAAAAAGTCTTATAATGACCAATTTATTCCCTCAAATAACACTGAACACTACATCTTTCTTGCCTTTGAATATCTCTTTAAAAACACCAACATTAAACCTTGTCAAAATACTCTGCAACTGACTTCACCTCTCTGTCCTTATTCAGTATTTCCTGTTATTATGAAAGTACATTAGTATTAAAAAAATTAATTAGCTTATTTTAAGCTCTGAGGACTCACTGCCATGTATCTGCTCTGCTCCTGCCATCCTTTCCAAGGTCATTGGTTTCTGGAAGCACAATTCTGTATCCTAAACCCACAGCCTCCAGTCTTTCCCGTAACATGCATAACATGCTCCAGCTCTATAAAAACATTTGGCCATATTAAACCCAGTTACCCAAACAATTCAGAGGACACTGTACAGATGCTGTTCCTTCTTCATGCTTCACCACTCAGGCACAACCTTTACATAATCCACAAATTTGAACAGCTCTAATTCCATGTTTTCTTCCAGGCCACTGACAAAAATACTACAAAGCTCTGGACCTACTATAAATCCCTGAAAAAGTCCTCCATTCATATTCCATTTTCCATATCTACTGTTTTTAATCCAGTTGTTGACTCACAGATCATACATGAAACTGTATCTGTTGAACAGGATTCACTTCTCAGCAACACCCTCATTGACTAAAGCAGTCATGGGAATACAATTACCACACAAATCCCATTTGTAAGTATGTGTTTGATACAAGAGATTTAATTAGAATTATTTGATCTTCCAGAGCACTGCTACTCCCCAGCCACGTAAGAGTCTCTTCTGCTTCACTAATTTTGAGTAAATCCCACCAGCAGCCCTCCTCAATCAATTCCTTTTTGAGCAACATTCCATTTTCCATGTTGACTCAGCAGGCAGTCAGAGCACCTGTGCTCCACTATCCACTCCCAGGCTTTGCACAGGTCCATAGATTTTATTTGGTTTGGGGTTTGGTTGGTTGTTGTTGTATCAGCAATAAACAGCTAGAGAAATTCACATAAAATCAATACATTTTAACAACCTATTTATTCTGGATTCAACAATCCAAATATAATAACCCACACTTCATTGATGCTGATGTTCTGGGTAAGACTTGAGAAACTGGAGACAATCTTTGGTGAATTGCCATGTCTCTAAAATGTCACTTCCACTGTGCTGTTGGGCTAGAAAAGTTCTCTTCACAAGAATTTTAGACAAAAATTTCACTGTGAAGAGAAGAAAGTACAAGTCAAAATTATGTTACTTCCATCATGTTTCAATTACTTCCCATCCTGTGTTTTCCCTACAAACTCTTTGTACCCAACCAGCCACAGGTACTGCACTTTCTGTTGGTCAATTCTGCCTTTGTATAGCTCCACTTTTTGTTAATTAGATCAAGCTGGTTTGCCACAGAGAACACCAAAGTAAAGTTTTCTGCCAAATCACTACAAAACCCCCTTAACTGCTTTTCTAGGTTTAGTGCCTCTCTTATATAAAGCACGTTGTTTTCACTTGACTGGACCAAAGTCCTCCTGGT
Source organism: Rhabdornis inornatus (assembly GCA_013397075.1). NCBI lineage: Eukaryota > Metazoa > Chordata > Aves > Passeriformes > Rhabdornithidae > Rhabdornis > Rhabdornis inornatus. Next base: position 690,219 of record VWZS01004220.1, read on the forward strand.
CTAGTGTAAGTTTCAATGTATTTGTTACCCAAGAAAGCACGTGGGCATGTTGAGCTTTTCCACCTTTGTTTTTTCTCCCTATCTGCCATCAAAGGTCGACCAGCACAGAAACAGTTACAGCGACAGAAGAGAAATTTTGTTAATATGCTTAATTCTTGGCTAGCTCCTACCAGTAGCATTGTGTGTGCACGTGCACAGGAGAAGGAGGGGAGAGTAACTCAAGTCATACCAGCAAGGAGCTAGTTCATGTCATCAACTCTCCTCTGTTTCAAATAGGTGTCCAAGAAGCAAATGGTAACCGCTCTTTACAGCTCAGAATTTCCTCTTAGGATTTAGGGCAGTAGTAGAGGGCAGTGTTTGTATGGTTTGAATGCTGCACTCTTGTTTATACCACAAGCTGCACTGATTGTATCTAACAGATTTCTTCAGCCTGGTTTCAAAGCACCTGGCTAACAGTCTTCCTCTAAAGATTTCTGCATCTTTGAATGAGATCTTCAGTCATGAAGTTATTCAGCACTTTTCCCCAGCACAGGATCAATACTTCCTCCAGACAAGTGACTACCAGCCTTCACATCTTCTCCAATGCTTGAATAACTGACTGTCACTAATACCAAACCTCGATCATTCTTCTTTTCTTTGTTTGTGCATTTCAACTCGCAGATACACTCTCAGAACAGCAGCTTTTGGGACAAGCTGACAGGCTACCCCAGAGGGCTTCAAATCACCGCTCCTACTTGCAGGTTTTAGAGCATGCTAAAAATGCTGCTATGAGGTCAAAGTGATGGATGTAACACTTCAAGTGAGTCACAGATACATCTGAAATGCCACAAGATTTTTGGAGGTGTTAGACTGACCCCAGCTCCAGCATCACCACTGAGTAAGAGCAAGATTTCAATTGCCACACCTGCTCTGGGATTGCAAGAGCACTGAATCAGCCTTGCTCACAGGACTGCACACAAATTCTGCAACTTCACATCAGGCATAAATTAAGTCAATCGTATATTTGACCTTTAAGAATTTCTGAATGGTTATTTTCTATAGAAAAGAAAGTATCTCTATATCCTTGAGATATTTTTCAAAGCAACAAATCTTATTGATATTCTTATACGGTTCTCTATCTGTAGATAAAACCAGTAAGCTGGTTTTAAAAAATGATGACTTAAAAAACCAGAAAAACAAAAAACAATACCACCATATTCTCAGAAACCTCATATTCTAAAGGTGCCTGTTCAACAAATTTTACCTTCTCATGGCCACCGGTAATTCCACCTTCTTTCTTCTCCCAGTATATAACGACCCTTGATTTCATCAGCTAATTCTGTCCCTTTCCCAAACAACAAATGGTTGTTTATTATTTCATCATTCCCCTTCATCTTTAAGATTGTTTCTTAATAAGCTTAAAGCCCTAAAAATTAAATGTGAGGTTTCTAAAAGTTAACAAGAAACAAAATTTTCATTCATCGCTTCAAATTACTTAAATATCAGATTCTACACAAGTCATCTTCTGTGCTGGCAAAAGTACTCAATAAGTACTGATTTGGGGAGCAGGGGAAACCCCAGCTCTCTATAAATTATTTTTATATAGCTATTTATATAGCTATAATGTTGTTTAAACACAACAAATTCATGTCTTGAGATGAGCATTCTCTGAAACATGTTCAGCTGTAATTAACTCAACAATCACGTAAATATAATGCAGAGATTATTTTGTGTATGCAAAAAACATGTCTCAAAACTATATCTGTACCAAGGATCTAGGAATAGCAAATAGTACTTAACCTCTGCAGGAACTTAGTTCTGGAGAATTAGGTTTAAAATAAGAGACTTTGTTAGCAGAGAATATTTATCCTACAGGGCATATCCCCCAAAAAACTTCTAAGAACCTGATGGAAACAAGTTCAGAGAAATTACAGGAACATAGTTGCATGGCAATTAACAGCATTCTTAAAAACCTTGTACCCAACTGTTTCATTCAACTCACACCCATAAACCACCATATTTGAAAGCACACTTTCTGCATCGTTACATTCTGGATTTGATCAAATGGGATTCAACCCCATCCCCATGGGAAAAGCCTGCCACTCCCTTCCTAGCACAGCAACTTGATACATCTCAAAGAAGTGTTTGAAACAACAAAATTTTGAGAAACAAAAGTAAAGGCAATGCAACAGGCAGACCTGTAAGCTGGGAAGTCAGGATAGGTGTGACAGCAGAAAACTTAGAAAAGGGAGCCAGGAAGCCAAGAGTCCCACTAGTGACAACTGGAATGTGTGGGAAAGGATGGAACAACTACTGCTCAGTGCTGCAGGTGGTGTGATTTGACAGGTGTGTGCACCTACACACATATGTGTGCAAACGAACGAGGCTATCTGCAGAGCTGTGCGGCAGGAGGGGCAGAGACATCAGTGGTGAGCACGTGTGTACAAATACATCCCTGCACATAGGAAATGCAACACATGGTCACGGCACTGGGCTGTACCAGCAGGAGCACAGCCACTCTGATCCAGGGAAACCATGGCTTCCTGGCAGTCAGCACTTTTCAGGGCCACTGGAAACACCACAGGCAGTTTTGGGCATCCCCAGCACATGATAAATAAGTGTTGTTTGGTGGAGGGAGATGCTCAGAGGGACAGAGCTGTGTGAAGAGAGGCTGTGGGAGATGGGAAGGTCCAGACTGGGGAAGAAAAGGCTTTGGGGAGCTGACAGCAGATCTGCTGGACCTACAGGGGGTCTGTGCACAGGGGCACGCAGCAGGACATCAGACACAAACAGCAATGGTGCAGGTGTGACCTGACCTAGAGAAAAGGTCTTTCCTGGTCAGGACAGTCAAGCACCAGAACAAGGACACAGAAACTGACAAACCTTTGTCTTTGGAGGGTTTAAAATCTGAATGAACAAAGTCCTGGTCTGACCGCGGTGTACATCACACTTCGAGCAGCAGGTTGGACTAGACACCTCTTGAGGCCCTTTCCAGTCTGGTTTATTCCACAACGTTAAGTTGGATCCCAGAGAACACCACAGTGTCCTGTTACAAATTTACTATGCCAGGTTTTACCTTTCAAATCTTCACTAAAATGCAATCCCTATCGAGAGGAGACAAAACCCATGCTGTTTGGTTCATCTCCTCACAAAAGCACAGATTCCCACCCAGGATCTGCAATAGCCTTGAGTATCAAATCTGGAATTCCAAGAGATTTAAGAGGTGCAGAAGTTACCAGTTACCTGAGTGCAGTACAAGTGGAACCCAGTGCCTAAACATTCAGAGCTTTTTTGGGAGAAGGTGGTGTTTACTCTGAGGCAGAAAACGTCACACATCCACAACAGCTCTTCCTTAAATTTCATGTTCAGCACCTACCCGCAAGGAACAACCCCTACATTTTGATGCTATAAAGGTACAGGGTAAGAAGCTGCGTTGTTCTCTCTGTATATTCAGGGTGTACAGCTCCATACCTGGGAAAAGAAGCCTCACTTAGCAAACCAAAACCATGCCAGCTCCCACCAGGAGCACCTGCAGTGGTCTGAGCAAACTGTTTTGTTTTTATTCTTCTGCTGGGTGCTGCTGCTCCTAGAGCAGAGCAACTTAAACAAAGGCTGTTTATTCTAAATTAATTGATTTTGCATTGAAGCACACAGAGACCACTCACAAAGCCCATTACTCTAAGTCAGGAAGGGGAGCTATCACCTTCAACCAGGCAGCAGAACATCTTGAACCAACACAGAAGTTTCTGCAGTGATTTCCTATAGGCTAAGTGATTATTCACCAAGCATGATGCTTGCATAACCATATATACAAAGGATATCCAATGTTAACAAAGTTATAAAGACAAGCAAATGTAACCATCACATTAGCCAAAAAAAAAAAAAAAAAAAAAAAAAAAAAAAAAGAACAGTTACTTCCTTCTACTGTTTGGTAGTTTGAGTTTAGGTTTTTGTTGTTGTTGTTGTTTGCTTAGGTTTTCTTGGGTTTTTTAAAATCAAAATTCCCCCACTTGCATATGGACTGGAGGGGTGCAGTAAGAACTTTTTAAAGCATCAGTTTTGTACCAATAGACTAAGAGACAGGAGGGGATTTTAATGGAATTTATGAGCATCTCTCAAATGTGAGCACCAAAACATACAGTCACCAAAAACCTATTCCTCAGAGGGAGCAAGTTAAAAAGCTGTGAGACAGGATCCGGAGAGAAAAGGTAACAGGATCAGCAGCACCAGCTGAGCACACCGAGCCTTCCCTTTCCACAGCTCCCAAACAAGTCTCACACAGACAATAAAACAGGACTTTGCATGTCTGTTTACCAGTGCCATGGACCATGTTTACCAGTATTACAGATCACTGCCGCTCGGCCACAGCAGAGCGTGGCAACCAGTGTGCCCGGGCACCGCCAGGCCCTTCCGTCTCAGCACCGCGCTGCCAGCACGGCCGGACAACCGGGAGCCACGGCACCCCACGAGAGGCATGCGCACCCCACGGCTCCCCCACAGTCAGAACCTCGCTCAGGCGCCGAAGCTCGGCCAGGCGAGCTCCGGGCCGGCCGCCCCGCTCCCGGTGGCGGGTGCAGCCTCAGCCCCGGGCCCAGCCCCGCAGCCCCCGGCTCCTCGCCCCGCACCGGGACCCGCCCCCCGGGCGGCCCGGCAGCACCGCCCCTCCACCCTCCCACCCCCGCAGCGCTCCCGGTCCCCCGGACCGCGGGNGCGGCCGTCCCGCCGCCTCCTCCCGCCTCCGCCGCTCCTCGGGCTCCGCCGCCGCTCGGGGCCGCCCCCCGTCGCAGCGCCCGCCTCGTCCCCCGGGCAGCAACAGGCGCCTCCGCCGCGAAGGTTCCGCAGGGCGCAGAAAGGTTCCCCCCGGCCCGCGGGGTGCCGGGGCTGGAGCGGCATGAGGGGCCCGGGCTGCCCCTGCCGCTGCCATCAGCTGTGAGGACAGCGACTGCAGGGGGCAACCCCCCACCGCCCGCGGAAAGTGCTAATTAGCCACAGGGACCCGTGGTCATTAAGGCTGGGTAGCCTCGGGGGCCTCTCCTCCAGCCGCCCTCAAGGCAGGGACGGTAAGAAGCTTAGCTCTGTGCCTTGGCCCATGAGGGTTAAATCCCTCCACATGCATAAAAACCCATCCGAGCTCCTGCTCTAGCGCTGGGCTCTGCACAGGAGAGAGCTTTTTTTCTCGTACCCAGTGCTACAGGACCCATTTATATTCACCGGTGCTGTTCCCTGTTCCCCTGCCACCAGCCTGGCTCTGCTGTCTCCATTCCTTGCTCACAGGGACTGGGCAGCCATCACTGAGCCCATCCAAACACTTCTCCAGCTCGATATTCCCACTTCCCTCAGCCTGTTAAACCCCAGCCTTTCTGCAGCCTCCCCAAGTTTCTTTAAAATTCAAGGTCTGACATACCAGAGGTATCCAAAAGCGCAGGCAGCATTTCAGATGTGAGTGATGACAAAAAGGTGAGCTCATTGCTCATCTCCAGGGGCTGGCTGTGGTCCCACAGGGAGCCTAGTGTGTCCATAGCCTGTCCTGGCCAGGACACTCTGCTGACACCACACCAGGACACTGAGCCTGCACAGCAGCCCATGTTCTGTGTGTTCGTCTGTTATAGGGAAGAAAAAGGACAAGGCCAGCAGAGAAAGTGCCTGTCTGGTGACCCTCTACTCAAATATCCAGAGCAAGAAATATACAAGTGCGAGACTGGTGTCTGGGTCTGGATATATACTGGCAACCTGAGCATCATCAGTGTAACTCAACTGTGAGTACTTCAGGAGCCTCCTGGGTTTCAGGGAAGACAGAGCTGATCCAAAATAAAAAAGGCCACAGAGCTATCTTACAGTGTGCCTTAGAGTGCTTGGCAAAGGCATGAAGGGATCACAGTAAGCTTTTATCCTTGTCTCCATCTAGACACATCCAAATCCTCTATGGGACCTTCTGCTGTTAAACCTGATAAGAAAGTCCAGATTTTCCTTCCCTGCCTCAGCCTGTCACACAGGGGAGACCTTCAGAGGGAGAGATGGTGGCAGAGACCTCAGAAGCAATGGCACAAGTCCAAGTTAAAGCAGGTAGAATGCCCCCAGCAGAGCAGCAAGGAGTCCTTATGGGCTTTTATTCTATATGGCATCATTAGAATGTGTTATGCTTCAGGCATCTGCCCCACAGCAGCACAGACAAGCACAGCTGAGCTAAGGGTGACTGTTCCACAGGCCACTCCTCTGAGCACTCCAGCAGCTAAGCACCTCCTCCTTATTTCTAGCAAGTTAGCTAAAACAGAAAGCTTAGAAGGTTATTCTTGGTTTCTGTAGATGTACAGCCACTATCTTTCACAGCCAATGAACTATTGCAGTGGGACACCCACGTTGTCGGGTGGGCACACAGGGCTGGGTGTGCACAGGGAGCTGCCTGCACAGTCCCACTGCAGAGCTCGTCCCTTCACACAGCTCCACATCTCCCACACTTCCCCAGCAGGCAGCTCGTGGTGCAGCCTCAGGACACCCACTGATGTTACAACCAAAAAAACATTCAGTCCAAGCAGCAAGTTTGGGTTATGACTGCTGGTTTGCAACACTGAGGCTGGAGTTACACCATCCAGAGAGAACTGAGGCAGCAAACTCAGGTGTTACTTCTCAAGGAAGTAGCCTCAAGTCCCATCACATGCAGCTCTGGCCCCTTAAACAGGTACCAGCTGTCCTTTACAATCTCTAGTAGGGGATTAGTTTGTAGCAGTGACTCCTTCTAGAATAAGCAAACAAAGAAATGGTCTGACATCTTCCAGGTGGGATCAGTGTTTGCCTCATAACTTCAGTGGAGCAGCCACCTACACAACCCCCAAGTGCTTTTGCAGCCTTTCACACATCAGCCATCAACAGAAGCACTCTACACACAACCAACACTGCTCTTCAGGCCAGTGGCTGGTTGCTCACCACAACATGTGACCTCTGCCCTTCTCTCATGTCCTGTGCCTCAGCTGAGTACAACAAGGCACCTGCAGCAGATTCTGCTCTGAGCTGGGCAGGCACCCAAGCATTGGGAAATTCCTGTAGCTGGGTGTTGGGAAGCACCAAAGCAAAGTGACAAGGAGCACTCCTGCTTTGCCAGGCTCCTGCTCTAGCCTACAGCAGTTATTTCAGTCTCAGAGTTGACACTTAGCTTTTTCAAAGCCAACCAGTGCATGGACCCAAGGGGAGACCCATAACATCTGAAGAGCAGTTGATTTTGACCTGCAGATCAGTATGTGGGGGTGGAATATGTGAACAGCAACAGAACAATCCCCACGTGAGTCTCAGGCTTTCTCCAACACTCCACTGCACTGGGTCTCCTTTGGATCCCTACACATATCCAAGGAACAGCAGAGCCATACCTCTAGGGATAAATAAAGATGACTGATTGATGTCCTACAAGTGGATCCCGAAAGAGCAAGGCAGACATTGTCTTAATACAGGAAAGGCCATCAGATTTCAAGGCAAGGGCTTCAACTTCTGACTCTTTAAATGCTCATATCATTTACAGTCTGAATGGGGTTCTTGGGCAGTATCAGTTACATGGATTAGGAGCTGTAGAGGACATAAGTACAATTCCTCTTCCTGAGATTTTTACAGCTTAATGGACAGGAAGCATTGTTGATGAGCCTCCAGCTTCTTACACTATGACCAGAATCTCCCCATCTTCCCTTTGTGCTTTTTTCTGTCCTAGAATCACTGTCAATTAACAGTACACAAATAAAACCGATGTCATCCATCTCTCCTAAATTGCACATGCATTATTCATCAACATGCCCTAATTGATTCTCTTATAACCATGAGCACTTCTGCACTTGGCAGTGTTCTTCTTGTTCAGTAGAGCACAATTTATGAAGTTTTATTCCACTTAGAAAAGGCACTTTCAAAGTGGTACCTTCCATGACTTTTCTGATCAGAACATCAAGTTTGATCTCAATGCATACTGACTTCAGTCCTGGGTTTTGTGCCCAGATGAAAGTGTCAATCAAGTAACTCTGTTGCACTGATGTTCAGTGTCCTGACTGTGAGGTCAGTACTGTTCTGGATACTCTGGACCTTCTTCCCCATAATAGGATCTATTAAAGAGGTAAAACGGAATACTTGAAAAGAAATCCACACTCCTGATTAAATGCTCTGAAATGTGTAACCTACAAAAAAAACCACGTAGGGAGCCAAAATGCCCTCACAACAGCTTTCCATGGAAGTTATAGAAGCATCTCCTGAACTACTCAGCAAGAGGGCAAGACTCTCTGAAAGCTCCCTCTAGAGCAAGAGAAAAATACATATCCCATTTACATGAGGATAACTCAGCTTTGCCTTCAGTACCCTGATACTAAAATACCTCTGGATTCTTTAATCCTAAGATTTGACCAAGATTTCTGGGATCTGAAAACCTGTGAGAGAATGCTTAGAAACAACATACTATCAAGGTGCAGTCCACAAACTCAGTGAGATGAACAGGCCTGAATTTCACTCTGCAACCCAAGCAGATATAAGTCAGCATATGACACCCTATACAAAGCAATTAATAAATCAAACCTCACCATTGGCACAAGTGTGTTTGGTTTGATGGGACCATACATAATAGCAATTTCTTCTCAAGTACTCTAGTGACAGCACAATTCCTCCTACTGGTGGATGTGCCCTTTCTTAGATCCTTCTCTTTCAAATGTGGGGTCTAACCTGTTATGTCAACTGCCGCTGAAGACACACAGACATCGGTGTGCCATGGTGACACCACTTGTGCTCCCTGGAGACCTTCTGTGGCCAGGGATGTCACACAGTGCTCTGCATCACACCACCATTCACCATTAACCACATCTGAGTTGCCTCCTTTTCTACATGCCTTTACCAGCCTCTGATGTTCCTCATTTCTCTATTAGGTGCTTGTTCCAGATGCTATTCACTGGTCCCTTTACTTACTACTGCACTGTCCCATGGTGAAGGAAAGGGGAACGCTCCAGACACTCCTCACAGGGAGCCCATCCCAAGTACAGGATGGAAAACCTGATGGTACTGCCAAGCTGTTTTCATCCTGGGAGAAGGGCTCAAGCAGTCACACAGGGGGAAGGGAAAATCAGAAATCTACTCGATTTCTAATATCACAACCTATTATTGAGTTTTGTGCTGAAGGACTTGGTCAAGGAGTCACCAGGGAGCCACAGCTCAGAGTAGCCTGTGAGGTTTGTGGTGCTCCAGCTCCACGGGCATTTAATCAGAGTCATGATATCCAGGCTGGGTTTCACCTGCGCTTCAGCAGTCAGCCTGCAGCCTCCTCCTTCCCCCGCTAGAAGGGGCTGAGAACCAGCGACTGCAGAGCAGGAACGAGGGAGCTTCCTTATGGGCAACTTCAAAGCAAATCCCACCACACCAAACAACTTAAACACTTCTGCCTGTTAGGCTCTGCACCAGCCCAATCCAGAAGGGTTTCAGTGTCCCTACAAAGCAAGATCTCTCTGCTTGAAAAGCTGGCGCTTTGGTTTCTTGACCCTATGGTGAGCTGCTTTGGGGAGGATTTCAGTGCTGAAATGCTGTAATATCATTGCATAACTCAGCATAGCACTGCTCACTTGAAACACTCTCCAGCCTTCAACACTCCATTTTCAAACACTGCATTCAGGAAGGTAAAACAAGGCACCACTTCTTCCAAACGAAGCTGGAAGGGTTTATGGTTTCATGAAAGTAAAGAAAATAGCAAAGATATGATGATGTAACAGGAGGGAGAAAGATCTAGACAGGGTGTTTTGCTCCTAGAAGAGGCATCTTTATATTTAAGGAATTAAAAGTAACAAGTTTACAAACTAATACAAGGCAACACTTTACTAGAAGAGGTCACCCAGCTGCTCCTGGCAATCCCCAGAGCAGGGTGCTGGCTAAAACCGGGCTGTCACTTCATCACCCGCTCCAAGAGTGATGTCTGTGAGCCAGCAGTGAAGCCCCAGACACCCACAGTGCTCACACCTCCCACAGAGGGGCGAAGTTAAACCCACAGCTCCAGCACACGTAAATGCACCACTGAACTACCTTGTGAAGCCCATTAGCAAATCCACAGCAGGCAGCTCTTGGCTGGTCCTTACTGGGGCACAACCAAATTTTACAACACTCCAATGAGACAAGGCAAGCTCCTGCGAAGAGAAGAGCTGGGTCACAGGTCGGGGGGTGGCTGCTGTTCACTTTGCTTTTGCCTATAGCCAGCTCTACTTTTCTGCCATTAGCTGTGGGGCAGGGATGATGACACAACACACAACCAGTGTGAGTAGGTTTTTACTGCCAGTGCTCTGCCAATACCTCCTTTTCAATGCTACAGTGAGCTTTTTCCCGAGGAATTAACTTTGATAACAGTTCATACAAGGGATGTTCCCCTATATGAGGACACTGTCCCTGTTGGGCTGCAGATGTCAGGGCCATAGTGTCCCTAATGCCTTGACCAGCCTCACTTGGGACTTCCACTCACACACCCAGCTCTGCTTATTAGCACAGGGGCTCTATTTAAACCCAACTTTGAGCATTTAGTCTTGGTCTATGCTTGCTTTGTTTTGCTGGGTCTGGCCTGCAGATTTCCCCCCCTTTAACTTTCACTCTGCCTTATTGCCGTGAGCTTGTCTGATGACCTGGATCCTTGGTGATGCTGCTTGCTGTTCCTCAGCCTGCCCAGCTTTTCTGATTCTGGTGTTGTGGTGCAAGCACTGACTGGAGAGATCCCTGCCCTGGGATCCCCTTGGCTCCTCGTTTCTTGTCCCTTTAAAGAGCAGCAGGTATTTGCTATTGATGGAGAAGTGAGGGACTACTTAGCCTCTGCTCTTCTCCCCATGGTTAAGGCTGTTGACCTTCACCTTCAGAGTATGTGTTGATGAAGATCCTGGGGCTTTACCAGGTACAGGGAGGAAGGCTATAGGTTGCTTTAGACAGCGAGTTTTTTTTGTTTTGCTCATTTCACAACTGTGTTTTAATTGATTAGCCTGAAATTTATCCTTACACAAGGGTGGCACAAAAAGGAGAGGTTTTTCAGGAGATGAGAAGGATATGTGCAATTAAATGACTAATAATAAAAGACTTTCTGGTTTTGAGTAGATATGCAACAGACATAAGGACCATGAGTGGATTATCAAGGTTTGGGAAGAGAATTTAGTGCACTTTTCATATTAATGCTGGTAAAATCTACATTTGTTTCTTTCATCTGTAGACTCATCCAGGATTTACTATTAATCTGCAGCCATAAAACAAGGTAGAGAACTTTTCTCTGCTTTTCAATACACTTTCTACTCTTCTGTTCTTCATATAGGAGCTAATCTTTCATTTATTAGAACAGTTGTAATAACTGCAAATTCTTTAGGCAGCCCATATGTAGAGGTTGGTGTTGATTTCACTTTTAGTTTATTAGCAGTCATGCTTCTTTTTAGTATCATAATCCTGAAACAATGTATCATGTACCAGGTGAGACTCCCTGGTCACACCCGTGATCATTAAGGCAATGAGCGGCACCAGGAGCTGCTCCTTTCCCTACACTTCGCTGGTATCCGGGGTTGGCTCCCACCTGGATCCCTGCAGGCATTGCCCACTATCCACCAGTTGTTCTAGAGGGGTGTAATCATACTAATGGCAAAAACTGGTGTGCTTGAAAGCCACCATTCATTATGCTGCTCATCCCAGCACCTTTTGTGTTTGGGAGGAATTCTTCACAGCAGTTATTTCTGCTTCTTCACTTGGTGGGAATACACTGATGTAATTCAGTGCTCTCTGCAGTCTGCTCACCTGCAGTGGGTGGTTATCTGAGTTTTGAAATAGGCAAACACCATTGTAGGTGTTTTTCTTCCACAACAGGTGAATTCACTCATTTGAAAAGCAGTCCCTGAACAACAACTGTTTAAACTACATTAAACATTTTCTCTTTCATTGACTCTTCTGGCTTTACAGTTGTTTCTGAGGTTTAGGAGCTCAAAGAAGTTTCTGTTTCAAAAGCATGTTTTCATTCCTCCAAGGCTCAATCTCTGGGGCATGACTTAACTAGATAATTTTGATGGTAGATGTATTTAAGTAGGGAAATTATGGAACTGTATGTATGAAGAGGGTAATTTGGGGCTGCCTCTATGAATAAATGTCCTGGTATATTAAATGGGAAGCACCATTAACACATGACTTCTTCACCTGCATGGCTGGAGCCATGGTGAATGACTTTCCTTGCTCAAATGCAACAAGATCTGCCAGCTAGGCCAACACAGCAGGGAGAAGAGAAAGATGCAATCAAGAGGCTGGACAATTATTTTTGGAAACTTACTGTTTACAGATCAGAATAGCAGTTAAGGTGACAACATACCTGTTGTAAGAGCTTTGGAAACTGTCCTGGGCCCCCTTTCAGGCAATACCAAAGGATTATGAAACACCAAATGGTTCCTTTTATAGTGCAGGGACATGTGTTCAGCATGTGGGGAAACACGACTCAGATCCTTCCCTTTCTCCAGCTTCTGGTAGAGGAAGAAGCCTCTAGGATTCCCCTCATCACACTGTGTGGTGACCCAGCACAGGACCCATGGACATGTCCAAATACACTTTTTCTGACTTGTAGTTGTACTGTGCTTCTTCCTTGCCCCTCGCCACCCAGCTTATGGCCCTGGTGAGAACAAAAGTGGGAAATTAATCCATGCAATTTGTATACCTGTCTGCACTCTGGTCCAGACCACATAAAGGATGGTTTCGAAAAATATTAATTTCCTGAAGTTAATTGGCATTAGGAGAGGGAAGGTATCAGTAGCAGCTTTATTTTATTTCCAAGCATCTGAAATAATTATACCAAAAAAAGCAGCAAATTAGTCAGCAAAGTGTCCACTGCAGCCAAGCTGCACACAACCATGGAGAGGGGCTGTTACAGGTGGCTGAGCCTGCAAACCCTGCATAGCAACCAGAATTATGTGAAGTATTAGGGCAAAATTAAAAAAAAAACACAAAAGAAGAGACAGAAGAAGGCAGAAAATGGCAGGACTGCATTGGAAATCAGCCAAGTGATAGGAGTGAAGTTTACCCAGACATATTTGTGTGTACCTGCCACCAGCTTCCCCAGCCCTGGTGTGCTTTGCCACAGAGTCACGAATAGACAGGATGTGGGCAGAGGAGTTGACAGCCCTGCTCACTCCTTTGCACAGCCCCGTGCTGCACAGGAGTGAAGAGCAGTGGGCAGAGCAGGTTTTTCCACTGATAGAGACTTCTGGAAGACCAGCAGCCAGAGGAGGTATTTTGGCACATCTGCTGGCTTTTACACTCTGGCTTTTGGGATGCCTCAATGTTATCAGATCTGTGCCTGTCTCACGGTTTTTGCAGGAAAATTTCAGAGCTCTTCAGCTGTTTCAGGCTGGAGATAATTCCACAGCACGCAAGCTTGTTTTTCTTAGTCATCTTTCATTTTCTTAGTCATTTTCAGCTAGTCCACACCCTGGATTTAAAATTGCTTGTGTACAGTCTGGGTGCAGAGCTGAGCAGGAATGGATTGCTCCCAGCTGGTGTCTGCGTGGGAAGGAGACTGCTAAATTCCCAAGAGATGTTTGGGACACGAGTATTCCCAGCAATTCCCCAGCATCAAGTGATTTGAGATGGGATGAGAGGCATGGACCAGAACTGGCAGACCTGGATGCTGTGACCATGGCTGAAGCACACGGTGAAGCCAAAAAGTCCTTCCAGAAAAAAACAGCTCAGAGATGTGGATGCTACACCTGACACTTATATGGGGAAGAGGGGAGCTACAGCCCTCCCTCCAGCAAATCCTCCTCAGCCAGTGCTGAGTCCCTCCTGGGGATTATTCCTAACTGAGCAAACCTCCCTGCCTCAGACACTGTTTCCTTAGGAAGGAAGGTACAAGCTCAGGAATTTGATAGTATCTGCAGGGTGACATATTCTCCTTAGTGCATGGGATAAGGGGTGCAACTCCACCAACTACAAAATCCGTGTGTTACTATAGTCTCGGCAAAGGTTCAACCAGAGAGGACCAAGAGAGAAAAGCTGCATTAGGAATAGGAGCAAAAACTTTTCTTTGTAAGTGTGGGGTGCCTGTAACCAGTCCAGCGAGACATAAGGTTTTGTGAACCTGCCTGGAAGAAAGCTGCTTTCTTCCTCCTCCTTTCCCATTTTCCAAGGCTCTTGGGAGAGTGATGCTGATCAAGTCCAGGCAAAGAGGGAACCTCAGAAGAGCTGTAATGATGAGACCTCAGCACTCCCTTTTCTCTCTGTGAAGGGGAGAGATGGGGAGTTGCATGGTTGGCTCTGGAAATGTTGCTCTAAAGCAAACACTGAATATTCACCATCTGAATGGTGGGTAACCACAGCTCACTTGTAAAACTTCCTACAGCAGGAAATGTTGTTCCCTGGAGCTCTCCCTTGGGGATTCTTCTTCCAGGGAATTCTCTTCTGGCTCAGGGCAGTTTTCTGTACCCCAGGAGAACATTAACAGTGGTTAACAGTAAGTAGCTGGAGGAGGCTGTGTCTCATCTGCCTGATGCACCTGTCTGCTACAAAACAGACTGGGAACAATCCCAGACAGCCTGTTGGGAGAGGCTGGGATGAAGAAAATTCAAAATGTCTATGGAGAAATCTCGCCTTTATTATCCTAGTCACTAACATCCCACATATTTCAAGGAGACCAGCATTTTACTCCCACAATCCAAAGACAAAGCAAAATAAATCTTGGTACTCTCAGCCACAGTGCAAAACTCTGATTTATAGAAAACAGCATCCTAGCATTGAAGAGTGGCTAAACACGCCTCCTTCTTCCTTCCTGGCTTAAAGCTTTGCATCCCTATTGCTAAAATCTCCTGTGAGTTCTGCTGTCCAAACAGCCTGTAAAAGCCATAAACATCTCTCATTATGTCCTCCCATGTTTTTAACTTCTCTTTGGGCTAAAGCATTGTTTTCCTTGCAGACTACATTGAAGACTGCTGCCCAGGTACTACATTAAATGTAATGAAATTATGATAAGCACACAAATGTTACATTAAATACAAATCTAAACTGTGAAATAAGGTAATACAGGGAAAATTCCTGTTGATCCTATCCGGTTGTATTGGTGATTTGGTATGTCCAACAACTGAAAATTACCTTTTTTCTCTGGAGAAGACTTGATGAAAAGAGAGACAAGATAAAAAAATCTTGGGAAAAAAATTTCTTCATTGGGGTATGCCAAAATGATTAATCCAAAATTTTCCTAATTTAATAATCAGTAGTTTTTTATCTCAATTTAACAACCATATTGCAGCAGGTACAGAGAGACATGTTGTTGCAAATGCACAGTGCAATATTGTGAATCAAGTGCACTCCCAGGCTGTGAGTATATCACTTCTCTATAACTGCTAACTGATGACATTGGTTTTTAATAGTTTGTTGTTCCTTTGCATCCAGAAATGGTAAAAATGTGTCTTTCTCAGAAACCTTTTCCATTACAGGGGGAGGGGTGTGTGTGTTACACATAAGCCTGGTGTTCAAACCGGATGGAAATGCAGAGCTTTACATCACCCATTTATTGTCATTTGCAGCCATCACGGCACATCTGAGCTGCCCTTAAACCCCAGCTCCAGAAACAGAGAGCACATTCAGGTATTTTTCTGGTTATCATTTGTCAATGCTGGTTTTGGAATAAGGATAAGGATACAGCACTTATCTGCATCCCAAAAGGAATAGACTACTACATAAAATACTCTGCACTCCTATAAATGTAACTAAATATTCACAAACAAGGTTCCCTGGAGACCAAAGCCGATGAGTATGTCCCTGCTGTTGCTAACAAAGTGTTCTGTGCCCTGGGAGGCAGTGGGATTTTTCTCCTTTGTGGGTTGGCATCCAATCTGATTCTTAAAAATTCAGCGCTTTTCCCTTTCCCTTCCTCGATATTGTCAGGTGCTTCTGATTTATTTGGGCAAAGAAAATTTATGAAGCTTCATTCTTGCTCTATTCCCTCTCTACTGACTGGGGATATGAAGCTCCTGGAAGGAAGAAAAGACCCTGTCATCTACATGAGGGAACAAGTGGAAGAGGGAATGGAGGAGCCTCGAGCTGGTGCTGCTGTCTCGATGTGGCACTTTGAGTTCAGCAGCAGAACCAGAACTTTGTTAAGTCACCACGATGTCAGGGATCTGGATCTGCACCAGTAACATCGTGCCCCAAGGGCCACCTGCATCCCTAGGTACCTGGGCTTGGAGGTGCTCAGTGTTTAAGGAAGCTGCCCTCAAATATCCCTGTCCCAGAATGTTGCTGGGGCTGCAGAGCCTGTTCAGGATCAGGGCAGCACAGAGAGAAGTGTTGCCAGAGGAAGTAATTCCTTCTGGGTGAAAAGACATGACCTATTTCATGGCAGAGGAAAACTTAGGGCAAGAGTCCTGGGTGAATCCCAGCATAGACTCCCTTAGCTTTACATTACGTCATTTCAGCTGGGGATTTGCCCCATGTCAAAAGCTGTTGGATGCTTTATGCTGTTGAGGGATCTTCAGAGCTTCTTCGTAAATGTGGCTGAATTTGAGAGCCAAGTGCTCAGACTTTACAGTGCTCCAGGTCCCAGTGTTTAGGCAGTGCCTGCAGTGGGGCTATGCACATGTGGCTGCTGAGAGTTATCTGTGGAGCTGCCAGAGCCATAAGCACCACGATGGACAAGCCAAAAATTAGGATTGCCAGGAGATGCTGCATATGAGGAACACCACGCAGTTGTTATTAAGACCCTTGGTGGAATCCCTCCATGATAAAACAACTCATGAATACAAAATTAACATCTGCACATGTGTCTGCCATGATTATAGCACACTTTCACCAATTGGCTTATTGTTTCCATGTGCATCAAAGGCTGAGATATAAATGCACTCGACCTAATTAACTCCTATAGGGAGAAATGATGAAGAAAGCAGGTATAAAAATCTGCACTTAAGGCCTGATAAAAAGGAAAAAAAAAAAAAAAACCAAAACCAGAGAAAAACAAAACAAACCCCACCCTCCCCTTAAAAAGGCTAGTAGTCTTAAAATTGTACTTCTCCGTGGTTCTGTTTAGTCTTTGTTTTTTAAAGCTGCTGTTCTTACAAGTAATCCCTAAGATCCTTGTTGCTGGAAAACATAAGGAAGAATTTGTTTGTACTCTCTGTGTGTCTTGCAGGCATTTCACAGCATGCTGTGCATAGTCTTTTCTTGCTTCCTTCTGAACGAAGCGTTTTCTTTGCTGGTTGTTTCCTATAGTAACAAAACAGATAAAAAAAGAAAACTCTTGTTAAACCACAAAAACTAACAAGGGATTTTGTGTAGTGCCTGAAATGAACTTTTAACATTCCCAGTTAAGAGAAATGAGTTTAGTCAGGAAAAGATGTCTTGTTGCCATGATGCCACTTTCTCTGTACTAACTGTCCCCCACTTTGCTCATGTTCTCCATTGTATATTCTCTGTGCACTTCCAGTCTCCCAAAGGCTCTTTCCTTTCATAGCTTCACAGTCCTGGATAGCTCATCTATCACAGGACACGCCAATAACCTCACTTTTCAGTAATTTGGGAGAAAGGATAGTTATGAAATTCTGCTTGAAGTTTCTGGGTGTGTGTGAGAAGCTGAGCACAGAGCTCTGAGAAAGGCTACAGTAGCAGCGTGGTGAGGATTTGGGGGCCATGCTGCTGAAAGCAAGGGGTGTATATCAGTGTATACTTCATGCAACACTGATCACTTTGTACTATTTAACTTTTTTGTTGACTTTCAGCCTGCAAACGCAGATGTGCTGTCACTCAGATGCTCAGCTAGGCAGAATTGTGTGCTCTTGGCATCACACTGAGTGTCTGAATGGAGCTTTTTGGCACCAGCCTGTTTGGAAGAGAGCTTTTTGCCTGCTCATGTTCTCATTAGTATCTGAGCTGATGAATGACATTCTTCTCCATTTCCATGTTCCTAGATATAGATCTGGCTTCTCTCTTCACTCTGGGCTAAATGCTCAGGGGGAGCTGGCTGGGGAGCCTGTGTCTGCTCTGCTGAATCCATGCAAACACCAGGAGAGCCTGGGGAGCAGCCTGCCTGATGGCAAGTCCTGCACATCCTGTGAGTGTCCAGAAGAGTTAGTGCAGTTGGCCATGGTAAGAGCCTTGATACTTTCAAGAGTGAACTGCTTCTGATCTACAGTAGTAAAGCAAGACACGGTGGTAGCTCAACCACTGCCAAAATGTAGGTCTCTCCCTGTCCCTTCTTCATAAATAGCTTAGCTGGTTTTAGTTTGTGTTGCTGTTTTAGCTCCAGCCCAGAGAAAACCTGCTGCGGAAGTGTTGCTATCACTCTCCTATCACTCTTTCCCCACAAGCAACCTGCCTTGAAATCCTTTCGCAATAGGTGCCATCAGCCTGCTGTCACTTTTCCCCTCTGAGAAACTTCTTCTTGAGCTTTGCTTGGCCTTTTCTGCTAGAAGGAAACCCTAAATGCTCTCTCCACACACAAGAGCAGGCATAACTCTCAGAAAAGGTGGGAACTGCATTCCCTGGATCAGCGCCCACCTCTGCTGCCCTCCGTGCATTTCCTCTTTGCGTTCCATTGATGAGCAAGCCTCCCCTGCCTTTCTCACCATCACTCAGAAATAGCAAAGGAGCACAGGCATGAACACATTTTGCCTGCCTTTTTACATTTGATGTCTCTCTCCAGCTGTTGGGTAGTTTTGCTCAGTGTGTGTGAGCACACAGATGGCTCCTCTAAGCACCTCGGCCCCGGATGATTGCTTTTTAATTTTTACTTTGGGGTATTTTGAGCTTTTTCCTCTCCTCCCAAGAGGACGCTGGTGTGGTGTGATGGTGTCGGTGTGCCACCTAGTGATTGAACTATTCCCTTGTCGCACATCATTTATCGGAACACTCAGTTCACCTATTTCGGCCCCATTTGCCCATGGTCACCTGGATCACAGGTAACCTGTGGCAATGCCTACAACCCCTTTGCTCTGCTCAGTCTGTCCAGATAGAGGGGATCTCACTGAACTGCTCTTCCCTGCTTATTTCACTTGGCACCTTTTTTCTCCCTTTGTACCTCTTTCTACTGTATTATCTGCATCCACTGTGTTATCTGCATCCACTGTCTCTGATGTGGGCAAGAAATGGGAGATCATTTGAGGGGTGCTGGATGCCAGCTTGCAGGTCACCCATGGCCATAATCTAATCCATCAGGCAATATTCTTGTACAACGTGAACATTTAGCAATAGATACATGTCAATCAGATGTTCTGAAGGAGTCTAGACAGTGTTTAAAGCCTTTCAGGCATGAGGGGTATCATTGCAGATATTTATTTGCTTCACACCTCGTAAAACCATTTCTGAACTATTTAGGCATATCCAGGCTGGGAGAGCAATAGGGTTGGAACGGAGGCCTTTTCGTCAGGATTTTGTGCCTGCTGCCCACTCCCCAGATTCCCAGAGGCACACAGGGACCTGGCAGGGTGGAAGGGGGGAGCAGAGCAGTGCATCACAGTCAGCTGAGCTCCTCTCTCTGCTTCCCTCCAGACGCGCTGTGCTCCCAGGTGCAGCTCCCCAGACGTCTGACCTCCCGCCCGGTTCCTGCAGTCCCCTGGGGCATGGGCGTTGCAAAGGAACACCCTTCAGTTTACAAGCAGCTGAGCAGGGCAGGTTCAGACCTTCCCAAAAGTTCAGGTCCCCGCATTTTCCCTTCCCTGGATGCTGCTGGGAAATCCAGCTGGGTGCCGGGTGCAGTTGCAGCTGCAGAGGGATAAAGAGTGCTGGGAAATGACTGAACTCTACTCCTGGGCTCACTACTCACCTGCTATGAGTCATGCAGCAAAATTGTGCTGCAGAGGTTGGTACTGCCCGGTCAGTAACCACTGTTACAGCTTCCCTTCAACAGGAGCTCAGTTGCAGGAAGAAATACAGTGACAAGCAAACTGAGTCCCACGAGAGCATGGGGCAATTAATGACAGGCTAAGTGTAGGAAGTCAACAAACTTTATCACTGTAGATCTGTGTTGGAGGTCAAGGTGAGAAATTAACGCTCCTAAAAGCCTAAAGAATCTGTCCTCTCCTCATAGGACAGCTGTGGTGAGGTGTCTCTGAATGTTGTGAGCTTTCTTATAATTACCTTTTTCTCATTCTCAGAGCAAAGGTCTGTTCAGGCAGAAGGTGAAGCTGCTGCCTGGAACCTGGGTCTGGGGCTCTCTGCCTTTGCCAGCAGATATGATAAATGAAGCAGCCCAGACAGTTTTCCACTCCAAGCTGTACTCAAGGCATCCTTTGGAAACACAATTTGTATCTTCCTGGTTTCTCCTACAGTGCTGTTCCTCCTCTGATCCCACAGCTAATTGTCCTTAAGTCCGCAAGTTTATTAGGGCCCCATGAAACAGATTTGTCCTCTCCTGGTAAACTACAGTATTGTGAGGTGATCTGGGATGTCACAGCAATGGGGAGAAAAGGTTACTTTGTCCAAGGAGCCTCAAACTGTGATTCAGCCATAAATCATTGTTACTGTCAGTTTGCCATCCTGTGGAATATGTTGTTCTTCTGGCAGCCCATGGAGGGGAACTTTCCCTGCCTTGCACACCACAGGCCTTTCTCTCAGCTACAAGATCCCACAGGGAAAGAGGTGCCAGCTTGCTACAGGCTCTCATTTTTACTGGTCTGCAATCCACAGCCATATTTTGCACTTGTTTTGTGGGTTTTTTTTCCTTCAATTGCATCATTAAGGTGAAGTGTTGTGAGGGTGGGGGCTTACTCACTACATCCAGTGCTGCAGGATTCCCACTGTTGCACTCATTATCCTGAGTTAATCAAGACTGACAGTCAAATGTTGTAAGTGTGGTAGCAGAATCTCTACCTGTGCAAACACTGCCTGGGGCAAGGATTTATGCAGCTGCAGTGCAAGAAAGTGGATTAATGTGGACACTGTGGGGCATCTTAGGTAGGAAGGGTGCTTATGAAGCTTTTCCTTGAGATGGAGGACTCTCTTTCCCCTTATTTACTGATTTTTTACTCATATTTATTCTTCTGTGAGAAAAGCTTCTGCCAGTACCTGGGCAATTACCAGAGCACAGCAGCATAAAGTGGTATTTCATTGCTTTCATGCTGTCTTGTTCCTGACAGGTGAGCCAGTAGGATTCCCACCTGTCCTGTAAGAAACAAGGATGTTGGACTGAATCCTTCCCAAATATCTTTGAGGTGTAGAAATGCAGGAGCTGAAGGCCTGAGCATTTTGGGAAGTTTGTAGAGGAGGTTGTGGCAGAGCTGTGGCAGAGCTGGGCGCGGGGGGGCTGCAAGCTGTGCCCTGTGCCAGCAATGTGGCAGGCTCTGGCAATGAGCAGCAGGCTCTGAATCTCCTCACCTGCTCAGGTGAGCTGGGAACTGAACACCACTTTCCCTGAGAAGAGACCCTTTCTACAGTGCACCATAGATAAGGTAGGAACTGGAAACTCTTAATTTTGCTCTCAGCCCTTTGAACACGGGGATGAGGGGTGGGAATCTGGACCTCTGCAGCTCCTCCCGAACAGCCCTGTGGTGGCTTCAAGGCTTCCAGGTGCCTTGCAGGGGGAGAAGAAGGTGCAGCTGCGGGTGTGATGATCTTCCCTGGATAATAACGCTGCAGGCAGGTCTGATACTTTTGGATGCTCCAACCAGCCATGAGGGCCTGGGTGAGGAGTGTACTTCTCCAGATCTTCCCCTCAGAAATGGTAATTTCGCTGAGAGCATGTGGATCTTCTCCATGGGTAACTTGATACAGAGGGGCAAGGGACCGTGCAGACTAACAGCTCATTACCACTGTAAAAGCACAAAAGAGCAGGGATATTCCCACTGTGGAACCAACAGACAAAGAAAAACAATCCCAGAGGAATAGCAGACTTTCCCTGTGGAAGGCACACAGCGATGGGGCTATACACTACTGTAGGGTTTCTTTGCACACAGACTCTCTCTCATCGCACGCAGGTGCACAGCTTCTCCTGCAGTGATAGAGGGAAGGACTGGGGAACGGATGAGCTCATAATGAGCAGCTGTAGGAAGGGTGGGAACATGGGAAGAGGAGTTTTCCCGAGACACTCAGGAGATCTCCAGTTTCCTCTTCCTCCTTTGTTATGGTGCAGAGCAGAGGTGGAGGTGGGTGTTCAGTTCCGCTGTGGGGTTTAGCCGCAGCTGCCAAAACCAGCCCTTGTTTAAGTGTGAAGAAGCAGGACGATGTTCCTTCCCGTGTCGGAGATAAGAGCAGGAATCACTCCGGAGCAGGAGCCGGCGCGTTCGGCATCCCAGCTCTCCTGCAAGCTGCCCTCCCTCCCTCTGAAACACCTCGCTGTCCACCTGGAGGTGACCTAACAGGTGAACAGCACAGTGAACAACGCTCAGCCTTGAGAAAGGAAGAGCGGCCGCAGCTGATGCTAGTCCCGCCGTGGGACTGGAGGGCGGATGGCGGCGTGCCCAGCAACACGCCGCTATCGGGGCGGACACGCGGGTATCGGGGCCTACAGCTGCTGCTCGGCGGCTCCTCCGTGTCACGCCGTGAGGCGGAGCCAACAGCCTCGCCCCTCTCTCCGGCGAAAGCCTGGTAGAGAACCGACCCCTCCGCCCGTAGCCACCAGGTTAGGGAATGGCGGCGCGCGCCGGGAACTACAGCTCCCAGCACCCCCCGCGGCGGCAGCTCCTGGGGGGGGGGGCGCATGCGTCCCG